>BLKM01000885.1:33072-55959 GCA_013340265.1 Coptotermes formosanus | reverse complement strand
AAATTCTACGTGGTGCCCACATTGCGTTTATGTGTTTTGTACGGATCTCAGAACAAACAGCAACTTTTGCCTTATAAAACATTAAGAGACTGGTTTTTATAACCGAAGTGGAGAGTGTTTACAGCGCGGTACGCACTGAGTCCTTATATAGAACAGATAGGTTTCGTCTTTAAATGGTTAAAAAATTCTACGTGGTGCCCACATTGCGTTTATGTGTTTTGTACGGATCTCAGAACAAACAGCAACTTTTGCCTTATAAAACATTAAGAGACTGGTTTTTATAACCGAAGTGGAGAGTGTTTACAGCGCGGTACGCACTGAGTCCTTATATAAAACAGATTACCACTCGTATTTAAAGGGTTAATGTCATTCTCACAACTCCATCTAGAACTTTCACAAGTTCCTCCAACACCCGTACGAGTACTTGCCTTCCGGTCAATGTGAATGCCCCAATGTGGCTTCCTAAGTTTTACTGTCGCAATAAAATCTGGCCGATCCCAGTGGCCGTGCGGTCTAAGGCGTGGGTCTGCGGCCGAGCGATTGCTGGGATCGTGGGTTTGAATCCCACCGGGAGCATGGATGTTTGTCTTGTACAGTGTTTGTGTTGTCAGGTAGAGGTCTCTGCGACGGGCCGATCCCTCGTCCAGAGGAGTCCTACCGAATGTGGTGTGTGTCTGAGTGTGATCAAGTGAAAAATCAAAAGCCCCTCTACACCTACTCTGAACAAGTAGGTAGAAGAGGGAAGGGCTACGGAACGAAACGAATAAAATGTGGTGATACGTAACAACTTCGTGTTCTGCTGACGCTCCGCTTTCTGGAGTTTTGGTCTTCTGCACTAGTTAATACCAAGCTTTGCTGTCATTAACGAGGTATGTCCAGTACCTGAAGAACTAACTAACTAACTAACTAACTAGTCGACTAACTTGCTAACTAACTAACTAACTAACTAACTAACTAGTCGACTAACTTGCTAACTAACTAACTAACTAACTAACTAACTTGCTTGCTAACTAACTAACTAACTAAGTAACTTGTCGACTAACTTGCTAACTAAGTAACTAACTAAATAACTAACTAACTTGCTGACTAAGTTGCTTACTAGCTAGCTAACTAACTAACTAACTAACTAACTAACTTGTCGACTAACTTGCTAACTAACTAACTAACTAACTAACTACCTAACTAACTAACTTGCTAACTAACCGACTGACTAACTAACTTGCTGACTAACTTGCTAACTAACTCGCTAACTGACTTACTAACAAACTAACTGACTGACTGACTTAATAACTAACTGACTGACTTAATAACTAACTAACTAACTAACCAACCATCCATCCATCCATCTATCTATCTATCTATCTATCTATCTATCTATCTATCTATCTGTCTATCTATCTCTCTATCTATCTATCTGTCTATCTATCTGTCTGTCTATCTATCTATCTAGCTAGCTGTCTCTATGGGGCAGAGTCCTTCCTGAGAAGCTAACAGTTCCTCAGTTAGTCAAGATATTGCCAACATTTTATTGAACCCCAATGTTCATTACCGCATGTACAAGCGCCAGCCACTTGTCCCTATCCTGTGCCAGATAGATCCAGTACACGCCTCCCGCCCCAATTTTAATATTATCATTCCATCTATGTCTATGTCTTCAAAGCGGTCTCTTTCCCTCAGGTCTCCCCACCAAAACCCGGTATGCATCTCTCCTGCCTGCCACACGTGCTACATGCCCCACCCATCGCATTCTTCTTTATTTCGTCACCCGAATAATATTTGGTGAGGAGTACAGATCATAAAGTTCCTCGTTATGTAGTCTTCTCCACACCTAGGTCACCTCGTCTCTCTTAAGCCCAAATATCTCCCTCAGCACCCTATTCTCGAACACCCTCGGCCTATGTTCCTCCCTCAGTGTGAGAGACCAAGTTTCACACCATACAAAACAACAGGCAAAATTACAGTTCTGTATTTCTTGATCTTTATATTTTTTTATAGCAACCTGAAAGACAATATATTCTGCACCGAATGATAGCAAGCATTCCCTGACTTCAATGACAACTGTGTACTGATTTCACCCCTTGTGGGTTCCAAATATTTTCTTAGCAATTCATGTCTCCCCAGTAAGAGAACTAGATTTATAACCATACAAAACAGAAGGCAAACTGGTGTCGAGCGGTGTCACGCTGCGTTTGCGCCACGTGTACAATCCATCGGAACAACAAGAATCGCCAAATAACAAATACAGTCGAACTCGGTTTTAATGCCAAGAAAGGGACTAAATATTTTGTGTCGTTATAAACGAGTGTTGTTATAACCGGGGAGTTTAATGTTACGGTTAACAGTGAGGAATTAATTGGTACCACAGAATATCTGACGCTATAGACGAGGTGTCGAATAAACCGACGTCGTTATAACCGGATTCGACGGTATTTAGGCCAAGTACCCCTGGCGCCGCTCAAACGTCGGTTGTGTCACCAGCCAGGCCACGAATTGAAATAAGCAAACGTGACAGCGGTCATGTGGCAGCTCAGCTGCATGGCTTATCTCAGCGTGATGAGATCAGATGAGATATGGCACTACTGTGACAAGGTCGACAGACGGGCAGTGGGAACAGGGACTGGAGAGTGGATGTAGTCTGTTGGACTGCGACACCACGTAGACCTGAGGTCAGCCACGTACGGTTAACGTAAATATGCTGCCTCCATCTTCAGGGCAGTGACTTTACAAATTCGGAATAAACTAAAACGTGTGAAGTCATTCTAACATTTTATCAGTTGTTTATAAATAGAGCGCGCTATCGACTTGCTGTCTTTACGAACAGCGATAACACTGCAGATACGGTGCGCCGAGGAACGCGGTCCATCAAAATCAGAGGAGGCCAACCTGCCATTGCACAAGCGCCATCTGATATCGGCAACACAAACGAACTGCTGACAGCAGAAGTCGTATTTTGACAACATTTTATTTTACATTTAAGCGATTAAGAATCGAAAATTGCCATTAAATAACCGTCAGTATTATTCCGATATGAATTACACATGATAATCAGTCATAATTTCATTTTCCGTATTTTCAGTACACCTTAAGATTGGATGAACTTCAACAAGAAGCTCGCCCTGTTAATTTGTAAAGCCGGCCCTGTTACTTTGTAAAGCTCGCCATGTTACTTTGTAAAGCCGGTCCTGTTACTTTGTAAAGCCGGCCCTATTACTCTGTAAAGCTCGACCTGTTACTTTGTAAAGTTCGCAATGTTACTTTGTAAAGCTCGCCCTGTTACTGTGTAAAGCTCGCCCTGTTAATTTGCAAAGCTCGCCCTGTTACTTTGTAAAGCTCGCCCCGTTACTGTGTAAAGCCGGCCCTGTTACTTTGTAAAGCTCGCCCCGTTACTGTGTAAAGCCGGCCCTGTTACTTTGTAAAGCTCGCCCTGTTACTGTGTAAAGCCGGCCCCGTTACTTTGTAAAGCTCGCCCCGTTACTGTGTAAAACTGGCCCTGTTACTTTATAAAGCTCGCCCTGTTACTTTGTAAAGCTCGCCCTGTTACTTTGTAAAGCTCGCCCTGTTACTTTGTAAAGCTCGCCCTTTTACTTTGTAAAGCTCGCCCTGTTACTTTATAAAGCTCGCCCTTTTACTTTGTAAAGCTCGCCCTGTTACTTTGTAGTGACACTTCGTTAAGCAACACAAGGACTCTTCTTTCCGTGGCACAATAGCCCATCCCGGGCCCAGGCCGCCTCCTTGTGCGGTTTCTATATCACACACAATTACACACACGCACGCACACACTCCTCTGATTGAGTGATCAGCTCGTCACAGCAGCCGATACCTACACAAAAGACAAAAAACACAAAAGACGAACATCCACGCCCGCACCGAGATTCGAACCCGCGATCCCAGCAATTAAGCGGCTTCATACCTACGCCTTGCCGCACGGCCACCAGAACAGGCGCATAGGGATGGCTGTAACGAACATGTACTAATCGTCACGTCATAGATTTAACCGAACGGCTAGGAGAGCTCCCCACTCCGTATTTTCCCCACTCCTTGGACGGTAAAATTCCCAACACAATATGTTTGCCCACGCAATGTGCACAAAGACCATATTGTACACTAAATTTAGCCGTGAGTGCGAAGTTCACCGGTTACCTCACGCACTGCCCTTCCCTCTGACGGCGAAGCATAAGTTACGGCCGCTGACGCAAATGCGTAGGGCGCGTGTAGCCCTTCACTGACCTAACTCACAAAAAACACAAATCGTCTCTATTATAAATGTCATCTGGTTAATGCTGCTCACGAAAATAATCGTTGCTTTCAGTTCGCAGACAAACGTGTACTCGTGGTCCGGTAATGTTAAAACAGGTGGGACCGGTAGACATAGTTACCACTGTGACTTACATACAAAACTTCTTAGGAAGTGACAATTACGTGCTGAAACGTCAACAGTCACGTGCCGGGGGAAGGCTCTAATATTTAACCCTTTAAAGAATAACAGCGAAAGCATTTTTACATCAACTGCCTCACGATTTCCCACACTGCTTCCCCGTTTGACCTTCTGGTAAGAGCAAGATGTAAATGAAGATAACTATGGAGCATTGGTGGAATGATACTGAGAGGAGACAACTGAAGTACCGGAAGAAAAACATTATACAGCGTCGGTGGTAGATAGATGAGTGAGTATGGAGCATTGGTGGAATGATACCGACAGGGGAAACTGAAGTACTGGGAGAAAAACATTATACAGCGTCGGTGGTAGATGAATGAATGAGTATGGAGCATTGGTGGAATGATACTGACAGGGGAAACTGAAGTACTGGGAGAAAAACATTATACAGCGTCGGTGGTAGATGAATGAATGAGTATGAAACATTGGTGGAATGATACTGACAGGGGAAACACTGAACTACTAGCAGAAAAATCTGTCCCAGTACCACTTAGCCAACTACAAAACTCACATGGGCTGACCTGGGATCGAACCCGGGATTCTGCAGTGACAGGCCGGCGACTAACCGCCTGAGCTACAGTACTACCATTAAACGTTAAATTTACCTGAATTATAGCCAAAGACCCCGCGCTGTAAACACGCTCCGTCTCGGTTATAAAAACCAGTCAGTTAATGCTGTATAGGGAAATAATCGCTGTTTGTTCTGAGATCCACACAAAACACATAAATACACTGCGTGGGCAGAACGTAGAATTGTTGAGTGTTAAACCTGGCGGTATATATATAAAGACCCAGTCCGTACCGCGCAGTAAACACACTCCGTCTCGGTTATAAAAACCAAGCAGTTAATGCTGTATAGGGAAATAATCGCTGTTTGTTCCGAGATCCACACAAAACACATAAACACACTGTGTGGGCAGAACGTAGAATTGTTGAACGTCAAACCGGGTGGTACGTATAGTTACCACTGGGCTTTAAAGGGCTCACATATGGCGTAAAGGTGGGACCGACACATGACACAAACTGCGGCGTTCTATTTGAGGAAGTACGACGGCAGAACGGAAATCATTGCTGTGTGCGTGACGACGACAGGAAGCTTATGCATTGCACTGGCTAAAACACCGTCACCAACATACATCTTCTGTTCTTACGACGATGAATCCTGAAGATGGAGGCAGTAAATTCCTCCGAAACTCATACATATCTATCGAACTACAACACAGCTTCATAACCTACGAAACGACCAAATGCGTTTAATCAATTTTAACCCTTTAAAGACGAAGCGTATCTGTTTTATATAAGGACTCAGCGCGTACCGCGCTGTAAACACTCTCCACTTCGGCTATAAAAACCAATCTCTTAATGTTTTATAAGGCAAAAGTTGCTGTTTGTTCTGAGATCCGTACAAAACACATAAACGCAATGTGGGCACCACGTAGAATTTTTTAAATTGGGTGTTTAAAGGGGTAATGCCACTCGTGTCTTGCTTATAGCCTGACCTATCATGTTTACGCGTTCGAACCCCCGCAAGATGACAGGACGAGTTACGTTGGTACACCTGGTACTACATACATAAGTAAAGCGGCAGCAGTAGGCCTACGCACGTTTCATATCAACACAAACAAAGCAGTCTCGCAGTACTCCACGTAACACTGGCAGATCTCTAATAATAAAACCGCAGACCCTCACACTGCGAATTATTTTGTACAAGCCAGACTGTCTAGTTAAAAGAGTATACATTATGTTGGCAGCCCTACAATCAATGCGGATTATGGTGGTATTCTTACATGCCCTATACGTCATGTTGGCAGCACCAGAAATGCTAGAGATACGGAATACAAGTCAGTGCAAATCATGTGGACACGGTTACAAGTCCTTTCGGTTTATGTTGGCAGCGCTGGAAGTTAGGTTATACTCTACACACACTCACACAGTGTAAAGAGGTACAGGTTATGTGGGCAGCCTTAAAGGTCACTGCGATTCATGCAGGCGCCTATACAGGCCAATACAGACTGTTGCTTGTCCTACCTGTCGTTCTTGTCGAAAGCGGGGAAGCTCTGTTCACTCAGCTCCTGTATTGTGCTATGACTCTGCGGTTCAGCGGAAATGCCCTGCGCCCTCTTTTTCCGCGGCCGCAACTGGTTGTTCTTGATGTGGTAGGGAAACACGCTCTGGAACTTGTCCAGATGTGACCTCAGCTCCAATATCTCCTGTTCTCGCAGCCGGAGCTGAGCCTCCAGGTCACGTATCCTGAGGTCCTTGGTTTGCAGCAAGGCCTGCAGTTCTTGCTGGCTGCCCGCTGCGGGATCCATGACGACCAGGGGCTCACCACTCGGCCGCGAAGGGGCCAGGTTGGGGTCGTCCTCGTCTTCAGCCAGACGCTGCGACGAGAAACACAGTGTCTCAAAACACACACGCATAGACGGCTGTTGGCACCACTGCTTCATGAACCACAAACACAAACGTCCATTTCTCCTCTCCGCGACCAGCTCCACGCCTAAACTGCTGCGGGCCTTCGCCTCAACAGCGCCACACTAATGACGCGCATGCGCAGAACTACAGCTGTGCTGCCATCCTTCGACCGGAACCTGGTACTACTCATTCATTACAAACGCGTGTACTAACCGTGTTACAAATATACAGCTTAATCTTTCGTTCGGCACATTTATGCCGCCATCATTTGCACCTTGATTCAATTCCCGGACGTTAAGTATCGTTTACTGCATGTTCATTTAGACAGGTACGCATCCAGCTGGGATCAACAACTTATTGCTGAACATGATTGGAAGCCGACGTGTTCAAACGGACAGTACATGCAACTGGTGGCCTTGGGCGCAGCAGAGTAATTCCAGTATAAAAATAAAATGATTATACTAATTTTAATGATATTCCGAGCCATTCTTAGAATCTGCCTGTGATTAGAAAAGCAACCTTGACACGAACGAAGTGGCTTTGTTGTGCGGCAGGTTGCTGTATTGCTACTCCATGGAAAAAGAACTGAAAAACTAAAAAACCCTTACACACTAAGAATAACCTCATTACAGTTAAAGACCCAGTTCGTACCGCGCAGTAAACACACACCGTCTCGGTTATAAAAACCAGTTAGTTAATACTGTATAGGGAAATAATCGCTGTTTGTTCTGAGATCCACACAAAACACATAAATACACTGTGTGGGCAGAACGTAGGATTGTTGAATGTTAAACCTGGCGGTACATACAGTAACCGCTGGGCTTTAAAGAGTTAAAACATTTAATCACATTAGTAATTATATGTACACCGACTTTAATATTAAAAATTGTATCGTGTGTCCACATAGTATATTTGTCTGTTTTGTACGGGTCTGAAAAAAATACAGCAATTACCATTTCCCCAGACGCCATTAGCCGGTTCGCTCTTGTAAAGCACTGGGTTCGTTGTAATGTATAAACTGAATTTTTAAATATCATTTAGAAAACTGCAGTCTTCAGGGTTTTAACATTTTAAAGCCTAACGGCAACTTTACAAACGACCAGGTTTAACATTAAAAAATTCTACGTGGTGCCCACATTGCGTTTATGTGTTTTGTACGGATCTCGGAACAAACAGCAACTTTTGCCTTATAAAACATTAAGAGACTGGTTTTTATAACCGAAGTGGAGAGTGTTTACAGCGCGGTACGCACTGAGTCCTTATATAAAACAGATACGCTTCGTCTTTAAAGGGTTAAGTTCGTGAATGCCCAATGAAATGACAAACTGAAAACACAAATAATTGTTTCCCAAATTTTGTGTACGAAGTGGCATCACAAATAATTTATTTGGGGGAAAAAAATTATACATGCCCAGTCTAAATTTCTGTGTCGGGCAAGACCGTGCTACGATACATCGCAGCAAGAGACACGTGACCTGTGGTGAGGGATAATATTAAACAGAAATCCAGTCGAAATCCGCCCAAACACAAGAAAATTTCATTTATTACGCATAACTAAATGTTTCGACACATTTCATGCCATTCTCAGGTTCACAATTTGTGTTCGTCAGTACGTTTTAAACATACATTGTGAACCCGAGAATGACCTCAAATAGGTCGAAACATATAGTTATGCATAATACATTAAATCTGCTTGTGTTTGGGCGGATTTCGACTGGTTTTCTGTTATAAACAGCACAACTGGGCGACATCTTTTAAAGCAGATAATATTAAAGTCGGAGTTATTGAACTGGCTCAGTACAGGCTATTGTCATGCTCCTGTTCATGCGGCTCAAGGACAAATAGCCTACGTCTTTAGACCTCACAGTAAGTATACATAAAGTGTCGGTTAAGAATGCGACACATGCAGACTGCAAGCAGCAGCAAACATGAATGCCACGGCTTCGCAACTTCCGCATTTCCGACGGCCGCTTCAGACATGGCTGCATACAGGGACTTAACTGCGCTGCCAACATGAGGCTGTGAGATTAGCCGATCCTCAGCCTAAGGAAACGTACCAAAATCTGAAGGATTCTCATACGAAAGACAGAAAACGCCTGATCAATGACAGCTGAAGAAGGGACTGAATGAATTCCGAATTTAACCTTTTAAAGCCTAAAGGTAACTTTACATACGACCAGGTTTAACATTAAAAAATTCTACGTGGTGCCCACATTGCGTTTATGTGTTTTGTACGGATCGCAGAACAAACAGCAACTTTTGCCTTATAAAACATTAAGAGATTGGTTTTTATAACCGAAGTGGAGAGTGTTTACAGCGCGGTACGCACTGAGTCCTTATATAAAACAGATACGCTTCGTCTTTAAAGGGTTAAAGAAGTCTACGTGGTGCCCACATTGCGTTTATGTGTTTTGTACGGATCTCAGAACAAACAGCAACTTTTGCCTTATAAAACATTAAGAGATTGGTTTTTATAACCGAAGTGGAGAGTGTTTACAGCGCGGTACGCACTGAGTCCTTATATAAAACAGATACGCTTCGTCTTTAAAGGGTTAAAGAAGTCTACGTGGTGCCCACACTGCGTTTATGTGTTTTGTACGGATCGCAGAACAAACAGCAACTTTTGCCTTATAAAACATTAAGAGATTGGTTTTTATAACCGAAGTGGAGAGTGTTTACATCGCGGTACGCACTGAGTCCTTATATAAAAGAGATACGCTTCCTCTTTAGAGGGTTAATTACTTGCTCCTCAGTTCGAAAAATCTTTTACGTTGGCTTATTCTTAAACTGGCGGCCGGGATAGCTCAGTCGATATAGCGACTCGCTACAGGCTGGTCGATCCGGGGATCTAATCCTGGTGGCAGCGACATTTTCCGCACCCGTCCATACCCGCCGTGGGGCCTACCCAGCCTCCTGTACAATGGGGTACCGGGTCTCTTTCCCGGGGGTAAAGCGGCCGAGGCCTGGCGTTAACCATCCACCTCAATATAGCGCTGAGGTTAAGTAAAGAGTACGCTATAATTCTACTCCCCCTCTGGGTCTTCATGGCCTGTTCTAGGGTGACCTTTACCTTAATTCTCCAGACACTGACAGGCAAACATAGGCCTAGCCTACTTTCTGCACCACGAAAGACGAAAGGCCCAAACCAGTGTTTAGAAACAAAGTGGAAGTTTAGAAACAAACAGGAAGTGCTTAGACGACGAAGTAATTAATAAAAGTAATATATTAGGAAGGGCAGAATTTGTACCGCTCAACGCACTGATTAAGGCTAATTCACACATGCCATGCCGTGCCCATGCTGCGCCCATGCCGTTCCCCTGCCATGCCGTGCCGCTAGAGGTTTAGATTGTGTCGTTCCCATATGATTTACACAGGGCGACCGTGTTTAATTCATACATGCCATGCCGCGCCCCTGCCGTTCCCCTGCCATGCCGCTTCGAAAGCGACTTCTCAAGGCCACGGCACAGCGCGGCATGGGCGCGGCAGGGGAACGGCATGTGGGCGACCTGCCTACGTTCGGCTTCCTCCGGCTAACAGGCGGAATCTCACGAAGGTTGTTTGATGATGATGTAGGCAGCAGATTAGCAGTTCGGATTTTTCCGGTTACCACGCGGACTTTCACGAAGGAGACGGCAGGGCAGGGGCGCAGCACGGCATGTGTGAATTAGAGCGGCATGGGCCGGTATGGGCACGGCATGGGAACGGCACGGGCGCGGCATGGGCACGGCATGGCATGTGTGAATTAGCCTTTAAGCAGCCACCAACCTGACCAACACAGTAACTCCACTCGGCAGAGATAAGATAGCAGTCTCTCAGCTGGTCAACACATTCCACACATTTTATGGGACCCCGAAGTGAGTCCGCAGTCCTCATGCCGTACACTTATAGAATCACCACCTCGCAGTTTACTTCCCTGCCAAAAATAATACCAACATGGCAACCACAACAACTTCTGGGGGGGATACATTTATCCTTGTGATTAATTAAGCACCACACCTTGAAGACGTGTAGGTGGAGCTCCATGTATTCTTAATGTCGGCACTAGATAATGGTAACTGGTCAGATTCAATCTCCGTCCCTTTAAACCAGGAGAAATGATCCAGGAGCGTGGGTGGGACCCAGAGCAGGCCGGGATGTTTGTAAAACGGAGAATCTGTGTGGGATATCACAGATGTGTATTTGGGCGTTTTCCATCGTCACTGTTTACACTAACACGACGTTTCGAAAGCAGACTGCCGTCGTCTTCAGGTGCACTACAATCTTGGGGATACGTAACAATGTAAACGAGCCTAACTAACTAACTAACTAACTCCATGGAGCACAGACCTTCTTGACTAGCTAACAGTTTCTCAGCTATTCAAGAAATTCCCCACATTTTATGGAACCCGGAGGTTCATTACCGCATTCACAACAGCCCGCCACCTGTCCCTATCCTGAGCCAGCTCAATCCAGTTCATGCCCCCATCCAACTTCTTGGAGATCCATTTTAATATTATCCTCCCATCTATGCCTGGGTCTCCCAAGTGGTCGCCTTCCCTCAGGTCTCCCCACCAAAATCCTGTATGCACCTCTCTTTTCCCCCATACGTGCTACATGCCCCGCCAATCTCATTCTTCTCGATTTGATTACCCGAATAGTATTTGGTGATGAGTACGGGTCATTAAGTTCCTCGTTATGTAGTCTTCTCCACTCCCCGGTTGCCTCGTCCCTCTTAGGCCCGAATATCTTCCACAGGTAAAACAGCCAAGAACTTACAAATTCATACCTGAGAGACAAACACATCCAGACTTCTAAATATAAAGTACTGTACCCAAAACTCAATCTACCAATTGTAATAAAATGAAATGAATTGTCCTGTATTAAAAATTAAAATCACTGGATCTGAACAAGCAACAAAATCAATTTTTTTTTTCAACAAATTAAAACGTGAGGTAGTAAAACACTGTGTGTTTACCAGAAATCAGACCGCAATTTCGGGACCTCCCAGCCCTTAGCCCAATCACTATATTGACTGAGCTGCACCCCAAAGAAACGTTTAATAATACGACACTTTGTAGCGATACAGCTTCTTAAAGCTTGCTGATGCAGCACAGCACTTGCTGTATGTACAGAATGCTTTAACGCGACTGTTCTTACTTCACGCTGCAGCCGACACCTCTTTGTTTCCAAAAATGTATTATTGAACCCATTTCAAAATTCATCAAATTAGGTCAATTTTGGGCGCTTTCGCACAATTGCGAAAAGCGTATATAACACCGTCATGCCTGTCTGTCCGTCCGTCCGCATGTAACAACTCTGCTCCAACTAAACGGATTTTCATGAAATTTGATATTTGAGTATTGTTCTAAAATCAGTCCAAAACATTCATGTTTCATTAAAATCTGACAAGAATAACGGGTACTTTACGTGAAGATCTGTGTATATTTATAATAATATCTCTCTGAATTCTTCAAAGAATGAGAAACGTTTTAGACAAAAGTTGCAGAGAAAATCAAAAAACACATTTTATGTTCAATAACTTTTTCCCGAAAATCGTGCCGTTTATGAGATAATGTGGAAAAATATGGTACAGCCAGACAGTCCACAGATGGCAATATAATACGGCGCATGCGCTTTGCATGCTGGATAACTAAGGCTACAGACACACACTCAGAATATGTAATACTTAATGCTTTTCCACGGCAACAATGGTTACGCGAACGCGCCCCAGTGTTACCTTATGCGCACATTGTCATTACCTTCGTGTTCGGAAGGGCTCAGCTGCACGATCTGCAGCATGTGAAACTAGTATATGGCGACAGCGAGCCACTTGTTACGGACGGAGGTCACAACACTGGCCGCAAATTTGAGGTTATGTTAAAAATGTCCTTGTGTTGGGTGACGTTCTCATGACCCGCACTGATTACCGCTGCCAGGCGGCGCAGCACATACCATTGGCTGCGACGTGTGACGGCGGGCGGAGTAAGCCGGGAGCAAGTGAGGTGCCGTCAGTGCAGCTGCTAGATCGTTCCCAGGCACTCCTTGTGTGTTTCCTTTAAAGTTCATTAATCAAAGCTGCTATTCGAAATGTACAGTGCAGGATGTCGGATGTTACGGTAACAATAAAAAAGTCAGACACCACAGTATATTTTTTTTTGCACACTATGTCATTTTTGTCTAAGGTTTTCCCAATATACTACATGTTTCGGCTCGGCCGAGCCGAAACATGTAGTATATTGGGAAAACCTTAGAGTAAAATAACATAGTGTGCAGAATAAATATATGCTGTGGTGGGTCAGACTGTGTTTATTATTACCGTAACTGGAACAACACACCGGGATGACCCAAATTAAGATGGTAGGATGTAGTGAACATTGAGCTAGAAAGGGTGTGGAAGATAGTGGTCGTGACACAGCTCGAGTTACTATGCCGCTGTTTGCCTGGAATGACGAAATGTCTGAGGCCAGCCGGTGTCCACGTGGCGGTTTGTTCACGGTCAGTAACAAAGCAATTAACTCGCAAATTAACAAATGACGGGCCAACAACGTAGATAAACGTCCTTTTTGCAGCTGAATGAAGAAATTCGACCCCATCTTTACTGAATTTAACAGCATCTTCACTTCCTTCACACCAAAGCTGGTTCTAACGTCCCATCTACACTATGCAACAAGAAGCTGTTTCTTACGAAATTTTCGAGCAAGTCAAAAATATTTTATTCATTCCTTGCTTCAGCATGAAGACCACATGACCACTAAACTGTCTGCAGGCTGACCCAACTCTAAAAAATTTCGGTGAACAGTACAAATCTTGAAGTTCCTCATTATGTAATTGTTTCCATCCTCCTGTCACATTCTCCCTTTTTTCTTTCATGGCGCAACAGCCCCCCACTGGGCTAGGGCCCCCTCATTATCGAGGTTGCACGATCACATTCAGACACACCACACTTGGTAGGACTCCTCTGGACGAGTGATCAGCCCGACGCGAAGACCTCTACCTGACAACACACAATACTCAACACAGACAGACATCCATGCCCCGGCGGGATTCGAACCCGCAATCCCAGCAAGCGAACGGCCCCAGAACTAACCCTTAGACTGCGTGGCCACAGGGATCGGCACAGCCTCCCTCTTATGTCCAAATATTCCCCCTGAGACCCTTGTTCTCAAATGCCCACAGTTCGTGGTCTTCCTCAGTATGCGACACCACGTAAGGCATCCGTAGTACTGTAAAACTGCAGGCACATTTCATTAGCCTACAAAACGGAGTACCCGTTCTTCCCGCGGAACACGGTTGCTTTCCTTCTATCATAATGTATAGTGGCGCTTACTTTAAAGGTGGGATAAAACTCATTATGGAATTAAAATTTATTTACGTAATTAAAAACAGGCTTAAAACAATGGTTTGAATCACAAACAAAAACCGTACCACACTTCTTACAGAGCGCTCTGACAGCCGTGTCAGCAGTATGCAGTAAATGTCACATATTTGAGTTCTCTGTTACGTCCGCGTTCACAACATGGAAGTTACATTTTTAAGCATTACGTTATAAGAATGCATTGAAATAAATGCTCCTCTTTGCAGTATCACTGAAGTGTCAATGGAATGACAGCACGTAATGTAACGGTGCAACAGTACTTAATTTAACGGTGAAACATTACTTAACTTAACGGTGTAACAGTACTTAATTTAACGGTGCAACAGTACTTAATATAACGGTGCAACAGTACTTAATTTAATGGTGAAACACTACTTAATTTAGCGATGCAACAGTATTTAACGGTGCAACAGTACTTAATATAACGGTGCAACAGTACTTAATTTAATGGTGAAACACTACTTAATTTAGCGGTGCAACAGTATTTAACGGTGCAACAGTACTTAATTTAATGGTGAAACACTACTTAATTTAGCGGTGCAACAGTACTTAATTCAGCGTGCAACGGTATTTAACGGTGCAACAGTACTTAATTTAATGGTGCAACAGTGCTTAATTTAGCGGTGCAACAGTACTTAATTTAATGGTGCAACAGTACTTAATTTAACGGTGCAACAGCACTGAATTTAATGGTGCAACAGTGCTTAATTTAGCGGTGCAACATTACTTTACTTAACGGTGAAACATTACTTAATTCAGCGTGCAACGGTATTTAACGGTGCAACAGTACTTAATTTAACGGTGCAACAGTAATTAATTTAACGGAGCAAGAGTACTTAATTTAACGGTGCAACAGTACTTAATTTAACGGTGCAACAGTACTTAATTTAACGGTGCAATAGTACTTAATTTAACGGTGCAACAGTACTTAATTTAACGGAGCAAGAGTACTTAATTTAACGGTGCAACAGTACTTAATATAACGGTGCAACAGTACTTAATTTAACGGTGCAACAGTACTTAATATAATGGTGCAACAGTACTTAATATAACGGTGCAACAGTACTTAATTTAACGGTGCAACAGTACTTAATATAACGGTGCAACAGTACTTAATTTAACTCGTCACTTTTCCAAATCTTCGCAGTAATGAAATAACCTAAGCAATGGCGAAGTCTCATCGAAAAATGACGTCATGGCGTAATTAGGTAAAGGTCGTTTCAGTTTTGCGGGCCCATAGCGAGGTCACATGGGCGCAGGGGTGTACAGTCAACTAGCGGTTTGTCCCCTCTTTCTCCACAATAGCAGGAAAGACAAAAAGACGAAAGACGTGAATCCATTTGTTATTCAGCCTAAGGAGACAGCGCAGGCAAGACAATGCACTTAGTGCTGATATGCATAAGTACAGGGCCTCACAATTCCATAACAATTCAGCACAGTTTCACAAACAACCTTCACTATCGCCTTATAAGGACAGTAGTTCGCAGAATAACCGAATGACCCACAAGCACAGTCCGACCGGGGTTCGATCACGCAACACAGACAAACTATCCTGAGACCAAGACCGCAAAATGCGCAGTCCGTTGACACATCCACAGAGTTTACCACGTCTTCCTCACTGTCACAATCTCATACGGTTTCACGGTACGCATGTAAATTTACTTTCGTTTAATTATGACAATTAGAAAAATACGGACCTTCCCTGTGCCTAATTGCAAGAATTTGACAATTGTCTACTATCATTACGCAAAAAACTGTCATGCCGATTTTCTCCCAAATCTGATACCGGGTATCGAAAGTGAGGATATAAATTTATTTACAGCCTGAAGTAAAGTGCAGCTTTCACTGTGCCTTTTGCCTTACAGCGCACAATCACTCACCACCTGTTTGTGGACACCTAACGTTCAGAATTGTAAAATTGCACCAAAAATATGGAAGATACGGCCACATCACGTTTACACCTTAACGTTTACAGCTTAAAATCGATGGATGCCGGCCTCCGTTTGGGTTACTTGTTTCGACAGCAGCACAGCAGACAAGCGTATTGTGGCAAACGAATCCAATCTACGTCTTTTGTGTTCTCCGTTTTATGCTATTCCTTCAGTATGGCTGCCACCGACACATTTAGTGCGTATTCACTTATTTATAAACACGTAGGTGTACGTCAACACATATTAATTCTCCATGCTAAAAACAAGTGAAATTTTTCCTTATCCTACCACCCGTTGTGTATGGTTCTGGAACAAGGTCTCTTATTCCGGAAAAAGGAAACAAAAGCTAGAGAAAGCATTTGCAGTCAAGGGACTGCCACTCCGGATAAACAGAGGCTGCTCTTGTTACAGGATGCCTACGCAATAACTACTGGAGGCTTCTTTGACGGGGTTTAAGCGGCCGGGGCGTGAACCTGTCCTCTAACACTGACGTTTCGAGTGCGTGAAGCCCGTATGCTTTTTATAACTATATCTTTCACATAGTTAGGGGCTAAAAACCAAAAGTGTTCACAGATTATTTGTGGCGACGATTGTTGTAAATAGTTCAAAGATCGGAGAAAGGTGATAACATTAAGATGGAAGTAGCTTGTGAGAATGGAACTGGCTCAGGATCGTGTCCAGTGGTGGGCTTTGGTATTAGCGGAGTTGAACCTTCTGGTTCTGCTACCAGAGTTAGTTAATTAGTAAGGTGGACCTTAGGGAAACAGGTTGTGAGGATGGGAGGTGGATGGAACTGGCTCAGGACCGTGTGGAGTGGTGGGCTTTGGTATTAGCGGTGTTGAACCTTCTGGTTCTGCTACCAGAGTTAGTTAATTAGTAAGATGGATCTTAGGGAAACAGGTTGTGAGGATGGGAGGTGGATGGAACTGGCTCAGGACCGTGTGGAGTGGTGGGCTTTGGTATTAGCGGTGTTGGAAAATAGTATCTTGTACGGCAATGTAATGTTATCTTTGTTAAAGCCTTCATTCCAATGTTCGCCTGACGGTGTTTTGGTTGCAGGACACAAACCCATCGCTACGTATCGCCAGAAGAGCCAGTCTCTCGGTTATGATCACAGACCCGCGTGCGCCTCATGATTTGTGGGGCCATTCTCTCGCAAGACTGCCGCGGGCGGCGATTTTCAGTTTGTTTCTGATACAATCTCGCAACATTACGCGCTATATATCTCTAGATTGCGCGCAGCAGCGACATAAATAACACTCTACAGAACTGCCTTTACCGGCAGCGATGACGCTACCGTAACCTGCAAATACCGCCACAGTTTTCACAGCCCTAATCACGAAAATTTTATTTTATGGACTTCAAAGCTACGTTGTTTCCAGAATGAGTACGTCGTAATCACATAACCAACAGCGGCAGCATGTAAACCGATCGAGGCTTGTTCCGTCTTCATGGTTGATGGTCTGTCAATCTTTTTTTGGTCTATCTACGTCCCTTCTGCAGGTCTAAATGTGTTCATACACTAAGTACATAAAATGCAGTAGAGCAGAGCAGAGTAAAACGCAGTACCGTTGCTACATTGCTGGGCAAGCTCTTCTTAGTGTGGCAAGTTTGACTGTATACAGTCAGGCATGTAAATAGCCAAGCGAAGGACAACCGACATCAACAGATGCATATGTACCAAGTCTGGCATACAGAGAAGCCAGCGCGGTTATAAATTTGTGAGTCTCCACACGTTTCATAAAAAGGGTTAATCACAAGATCTTAACGGAAATCAAGTCAAAATCCGTCCAAACACAGCTAAATTCCATTTACCCTTTTAAAGCCTAGCGGTAACTTTACGTACCACCAGGTTTAACATTAAAAAATTCTACGTGGTGCACACATTGCGTTTATGTGTTTTGTACGGATCTCAGAACAAACAGTAACTTTTGCCTTATAAAACATTAAGAGACTGGTTTTTATAACCCAAGTGGAGAATGTTTACAGCGCGGTACGCACTGAGTCCTTATATAAAACAGATACGCTTCGTCTTTAAAGGGTTAATATACAGAACTACAGGTTTCGACCCATTTCAGGTCATTTTTAGGTTCACAATTGGTGTTTAGAACGTACTGAGGAAGGAATGTGTCATGTACTTCTCTATAAAAACCGGAATTTAATTGTGTTTGGACGGATTTTCAATTGATGTCTGTTATAAACAGCACAACGGGGTCATATCCTTTAAAACAATGTCTGAATCCACCACAGCGATGTTGCTGAGGATTCAGTTCCTCTGCTGGGACATGACGCCGTGTTGTTGGATGAGAACTTCCCGACATTTCGACGTACAGCTTTGCCTCTATCAGGGTGCAGCAGTTCTCTTAGACTGTACGACTCCTGAATATAAAGGCTCTGCGATCTTTCGAAACGTCTAGAATTACCCGCTAACAACATCGCGTACATCGCCGAAACCTCAAGGACATTCGAAGTTAACGGAATTGAAAAAACGGGCGAGTTTAACACAGTGACGGAGATGGGAATAATACTAAAACAGATCGTGAGAGACTGGCTTCTGTGAACAGACCGCCCTCTGCGTCTTGTTGCGTGTAACGGCGGTGAAGTGGCGGTGTGCACTGCCCGGCAATGTGTTTGTAGCTACTGAAGTGGCGGTGTGCATTGCCTAGCAGTGTGTGTAGCTACTGAAGTGACGGTGTGCATTGCCTAGCACTGTGTGTAGCTGCTGAAGTGATAGTGTGCACTGCCTGGCAGTGTGTGTAGCTGCTGAAGTGACGGTGTGCATTGCCTGGCAGTGTGTGTAGCTACTGAATTGACGGTGTGCATTTCCTAGCACTGTGTGTAGCTGCTGAAGTGATAGTGTGCACTGCCTGGCAGTGTGTGTGTGGGGGGGGGGAGGGAGTGTAGCTACTGAAGATGCCACTTATACCTACAGTATACTGTGCTTAAACAAGCACACTGATTATTATGACTATCATTGTTGTTATTATTATTGTTACATGTATGGGTGACTGGGAATACATTAAATAAGAAGTTCCAGACGGCCGACAAGGTGTAGTCCTCCCTCTTGAAGGTTGGGCTAAAGGTTAACAACTCCTGACGTTTAAAAATCAAAGTATTAAATTTTACAGAGGGTCTTGGACTTGGACGGCTTCATTTGACTGACATTAGCAATGAGAAACGGGCATTAGGTTTGAAACTCGGAATGTGAGGTGCGTGAAGAGAGTTGCTGGAGTGTTAGGAAAGCAGGTGTTCGGCTTGGTGGCAGTGCCGCAGGTTAGCCACTGGAAGTGCAGAATATTATGCTTTCACTGTGGACAGGAAATCACACCATCAGTTAGAGACAGACTTTTATTTTCAAATAAAGCATTAATGAGCAGTCCAGAGAGTGGGGGTTGTGATAGGACATAACATACAGGGTGATTCAGGAGGGAAAGAACAATATTTTAGGAGATTATAGTACCGGTCATTGTGAGAAAAAAAGGTTCATATGAACATGTGTCTAATACTGAATGGTCATAGCGACAGAGCTGTTTGAATCTACAAATACAAAAGCATTGTGAATGGTAATAAAGAAAGAGAAATTACTTACTGTTAATTTCATTTTAATTTTAATTAAAGTTTAAATGAAAAATTTGTTACATAAAAGTGATAAATGTTTTACACTTCACAATAAATGATCGAAAAATCCCACCGTTAACCTCAATGCACTTTGCAACTCGTGTGCGAAAATCGCGTGTTGCTCGTCTGCGTTAATCTTCAACTTTCTTATGCGGGCAGCAGAACACAAAACGCGAGCGAGCAATTCGTCTTGTGTATCCACCTTCTGTGAACATCACTCTTCATCCAACCCCACAAACAAAAATCTAACGCAGTTAAGTCTGGAGATTCAAGTAGCTCAGCTTCGGTAACCATTCAGAATTAAACACACGTCCATATGAACTCTTTTCTCACAATGCTCAATAATATCACGGCCCAACATATTGAACTTTCCGCCTGAATCACCCTGTATAATGGGTCGCTGGTGTGGTATTATTGTCGTTAATGCGCATGCGCCAAGTGAGAGTAAAAGTTTCTACGAGGAATTAAGGTACGTGTTCTATCTGTTCCGCAAGTGAATCACCCTGTATAGTGGGTCGCTGGTGTGGTATTATTGTCGTTAATGCGCATGGGCGAAGTGAGAGTAAAAGTTTCTACGAGGAATTAAGGTACGTGTTCTATCTGTTCGGAAAGTACAACGTGAAAGTCTCTTAGGAGATTTTCATGCAAGATTTGGGACAGAAACGATTTCCAAACCGACAGTTGAAAATAAGTGTTTATATAAGGACAGTAATGATAATGGCGTTACAACATCAAAATATCTGGTTGTTAAGAGTACAATATTCCCGTGCCGCAACTTTTACAAATACACTTTAACCTCTCCTGATAAAGACGGCTCACAATCAGATTGGATCACGTGTTAATAGGTAGGAGATGGAGTTCAAGTATGCTTCACGTGCAACATCTCAGCGGACCTGACTCTAATAATGATCACTATCTGGTGGTTGCAAAAGATAGGGAGAGACTGTCAGTAAATAAACGAGCAGCTCAGAAGTTGCATATGGAGCTATTCAATCTCAAGAAACTAAAGGATGTAAAAGTTAAGCAGCAGTATCAGCTTAAAATCTCAAACAGGTTTGCAGCTTTGGAAGACATATATGGTAGTGGGGAATATAAACAGGTCGTGGAAAAATATTAAAGAGAATAAAAAAAACCAAACCTGAAGAAAATATAGGGGTCATTATGAAATAAAGCACCATTAACCACGGTCTGATGAAAATAATTATCATAACATTGGGATCAGAGGAAGCAAGCTGAATAAGTGCAGACTTTGCAGGAATCAAGCCAAATGAACGGATCAGAACACTGCAAAACGTCGAACTAGTGAACATTTCAGGGAAATGGTACGTTTAAAGAACTTAAAAACGCATAATAAGAACACTAAAATTAGAGACTTGTATAGAAGCGTATGTCGATTTTAAGAACAGTTCCCAGCATGGAGGTAAATTAGTAAAGGTTTAGAAGGGCGATCTGCTTGAAGACCCGTACTGCATTTGAGAAGCTGGTAAGACTCCCGTGTGGTTTACTGAGTGTATGTGGGGTTAACCTTTTAAAGCCTAGCGGTAACTTTACGTACCACCAGGTTTAGCATAAAAAAATTCTACGTGGTGCCCACATTGCGTTTATGTGTTTTGTACGGATCTCAGAACAAACAGCAACTTTTGCCTTATAAAACATTAAGAGACTGGTTTTATAACCGAAGTGGAGAGTGTTTACAGCGCGGTACGCACTGAGTCCTTATATAAAACAGATACGCTTCGTCTTTAAAGTGTTAATGATGTCAGGCAGACTGAAATACATACAGCTGCGCGATTACTGTCCGAGCCCAGTGCCTTTGACGTTCTGAAATACATACAGCTGCGCGATTACTGTCCGAGCCCAGTGCCTTTGACGTTCATATGGCTATTGAAACTTGGAAAAGATAAAAATTACCGCCTCCTTATCAAATCCCAACTGAATTTATTGAAGCAAGAGGTACGACAATGCACTCCGAGATACAGAAACGTACTAATTCTATTTGGAATAAGGAAGAACTGCCTCAACAGTGGAAGGAATCCATCATTTTGCTTGTTCGTATAAAAAAGGTGATAAAAAAGATTTTATTATTTTTAACGAACGTCGCCTCGTTGTGTTGTTGATAGTGCAAAAATTAAATCAGTATCTGTCTAAAAACAAATAAATTCTATCTGTTAATAGAACCACATTTTTCGACCTATCTCACGTCATCCTCGCGTTCACAGTTGGTTTTTCAAACGTGTTAAGTAAGAAACATACATTATGTAATGTGCATATACGTTACTGCAGGGAAATTGTCGAGTAAATGAGAAACTGTCAGCTTCACAAGGAGGATAGTGCTCCATAACTAACTAACTAACTAACCAACCAACCAACCAACCAACCAACCAACCAACCAACCAACCAACCAACCACTGACTGACTGACTGACTGACTGACTGACTGACTAACTAACTAACTAACTAACTAACTAACTAACTAACTAACTAACTNCTGACTGACTAACTAACTAACTAACTAACTAACTAACTAACTAACTAACTAACTAACTAACCAACTAACTAACTAACTCCATGGAGCAGAGACCGTCTTGAGAAGCTAACAGTTTCTCAGCTAGTCAAGAAATTTCCCGCATTTTACGGAACCCCGAAGTTCATTACCGCATTCACAAGAGCCCGTCACATGTCCCTACTCTGAGCCAGCTCATTCCAGTCCATGCACATCATCCGACTTCTTAAAGATCCACTTTAATATTATCCTCACATCTACGCCTGTGTCTCCCAAGTGGTCGCCTTCCCTCAGGTCTCCCCACCAAAATCCTGTATGCATCTCTCTTTCCCCCATCCGTGCTACATGCAGTTGATGATTGTTACAAATGCGTATTCCCATTGGTAAATTATTTACTGACGTGACGTCACACTGATCGCTTTAGGCAAAGTGGCGAAGACACCAAAATATGAATGGACATAGATCGCTTGTGCCCTGTAGAACCGTTTACAGTTGCCCAGCACGCAGAACACTTTACGGTGAAAGGCAATCGTGTGGCAGTCGCATAGCTCCGGTATAGCTGAATAATAAGCAGATGTTAATTACAGGGCCCCAGCACTCTGGACGCAGTTGGTCTGTCTCCAGTCGAGGGGGGG
>BLKM01000885.1:0-24501 GCA_013340265.1 Coptotermes formosanus | reverse complement strand
CGTGGTGCCCACATTGCGTTTATGTGTTTTGTACGGATCTCAGAACAAACAGCAACTTTTGCCTTATAAAACATTAAGAGACTGGTTTTTATAACCGAAGTGGAGAGTGTTTACAGCGCGGTACGCGCTGAGTCCTTGTATAAAACAGATACGCTTCGTCTTTAAAGGGTTAATATGACGCTCCCGGCACTGTAAGCAGAAAACATGGTCGAATATTTGTTTATTGTCTAGGCACTTAGTACTTACTAACGTCTTCAGTGTTGGCATCCCGTTGTGCTTTGTCATAAGTCGCCCATAAAAATGTACAGGTTCCTTCAGCCGGCACAACAATAACCTTCACTCAATAGCATTCACTTACATTTTCTTAGAACACGTTTTGAGCTACGCTGGTTATCGTCAGGTGATAATTATCAAAAACGAAGCTAGCAAATACATATAATGCCGAATTACATTGTTTTTTGGTTGTTTAGTTGTCACGTGTTTAGTATATTGGAGGTTATGTTTGTTGTTTTGTGACACTTCGATCGTACTCTCGAACAAACTGTTGCATCATAACACATCACGTAGAAGAAACGCAAATAATAACTAAACAAAAAAACACAAAAATTATAATATACGAGGCAGCGACAATGCAAACTGCCAGAACAGATATGTACGAAATAACCACGCACACAAATCCGCCCTTGCAAACAAGATAACCTGAACAACATACACAGGTCTACCAAAACAAAACGTAACCTTCTAATACCTCAATTACATAACAGCTGGACAACGAAACAGAGGAATTCGGATTTATATGTAATGTCTACAATTTTTTTATAATTCCTACCTGAAGACTGCCAACACATATCGAAGCATGTTGCAAGATAGTGTAAGCCAATGTCAGCCAATAAAACTATCACAGTGGCAACAAAATAACGGTGGCATTCTATTGACCACCTCATTGATTACCGTGCGATGGTATGTTCCCACCTGCAGTTGATCTGGATGCTGCTGCGCTCTATCGACCTATCTCATAACGTCCAAACCGAGTTTTCAAAGGCGCGGATAGATGGTGGAGGCATTATCGCTGAAAGCAAATCGCTCCCGACAGGACGCGAACAACGGGAGATGTTTTTTTTGTTTTGAACGAGCTGGAACCCTACGTGCGGGCTTTCTCAGTCACTAATAGTGACTGGCCTACGGTATTAACCTTTTAAAGCCTATCGGTAACTTTACGTACCACCAGGTTTAACATTAAAAAATTCTACGTGGTGCCCACATTGCGTTTATGTGTTTTGTACGGATCTCGGAACAAACAGCAACTTTTGCCTTATAAAACATTAAGAGATCGGTTTTTATAACCGAAGTGGAGAGTGTTTACAGCGCGGTACGCACTGAGTCCTTGTATAAAACAGATACGCTTCGTCTTTAAAGGGTTAAAAAATTCTACGTGGTGCCCACATTGCGTTTATGTGTTTTGTACGGGTCTCAGAACAAACAGCAACTTTTGCCTTATAAAACATTAAGAGATTGGTTTTTATAACCGAAGTGGAGAGTGTTTACAGCGCGGTACGCACTGATTCCTTATATAAAACTGATACGTTTCGTCTTTAAAAGGTTATTTGGGAACTGGCAAAGTACTCGCGCGACAGCTGACCGAGCCTGCTAAGCTGTCAGCCCAAAAAGACCGGAAAGCAGCAGGCCGAGACAAAAACAACTGCGCGTAACACTTTTTGGTTACTGTAACTGTGGCGTTATGAAAGGCGACACGGCCCATAACATCCCCCCCCCCCACCCCCATATAGTTGTCGTGTATCAGTGTCAAAACCCAAGGACGAGCTTGGCAAGCAGGAGTGGCTGAACGGAGCAAAGGACACGGTTAGCTGCTTCGTTTTAATCGTTTCTTGCTGTGTTCTCTGTGAGGTACGAACTGAATCTTTATCTAACAAGTCCTTTAATTTTAGTCTTCAAAGAGTTTACGTAGTTAAAGCAGCACTGAATCGGATGAGACGTAGTTGTGTCCTGTGGAGGGACAAACAAACACCACTAAGATAAAGTGAGCCGATACTGAATGTATACTTCGGAAAGTAGATCAGAAACACATTGAAAGTTTTGAAATGTGTCGGCAAGCATTTACGGAATGTGTTTCAGCACCGCATATTTGCTCGAAATTGTGACAGTTCCTCGCCAGCCCTTGCGCCCAATCACTCGATTTGTGGCTTATTTTGTGTGGGGCAGCAATCATCAGCAAGAAGACTCAATTCACCAGCAAATTGGAGTTAAGTTTAAGGCAGAAACCAGTAAAGCGATATATTTAGAGCACAGCTTGGTACGGTGCTGAAACTTGGACACTTCGGAGAGTAGATCAAAAATACCTGGAAATGTTATGCTGGAGAAAATGGAGAAGATTAGGTGGATCGATCGTGTGAGAAATGAAGAAGTGTTGCATAGAGCGAAGGGGGACAGGAATGTCCTGAATACAATAAACAGAAAGAAGGCTAACTGGATTGGTCACATCATGCGTAGGAACTGTCTTCTGAAGCACCTTATTGAAGGAAAGCTATAACTGACGGGAAGACGAGGAAGAAAACGTAAGCAGCTACTGGATGGCCTTAAGGAAAGGAGAGGATACTGGAAATTGAACGAGGAAGCACTGGATCACATTCTGTGGGCTATGGACCTGTTGTAAGACGGACCACGGAATGAATAATTAAACGGAAATGTTCTGACGTCATCAGTCAACTCGGCACCCAAAGAATGCTTTGTTTAATACAGTCCTTTTGCTACAGTTGCGCGCTGGGATGGTTGTATTAAATAAATTGCGAGTGCAATGAAAGATGTAACTTTGTTTCTCACATGCTATGGAGAGGACTGTGACCAGAGTTTGGTGTATTATTACGGATAATGATAGAATTTGGGTGAAGCGAACACCAAAGCAGACCTTTCGGATGGGTGTCGAACTTGGAACCGCAAACTTTGACAAGGTTCCAATGGTATACTTTAAAAACAACAATTGCAGTTCGAGGTTGCGTCTAAGGTTCCATTCTGAATTTCTGAAACACAGTAGATATTACAGATTAAAAAATTTTGAAAAAAAAAAAGCAGTCCCGCAGGGGGCACCCGGGTTTGAACCGGGGACCTCTCGATCTGCAGTCGAATGCTCTACCACTGAGCTATACCCCCACGTTGCGACACTTTACGAACTGAGGCAGAATTAGACCACGCACACGCTTGCCTACGTCTATTTGCGAATATGTGTCACATTCATGTGCTGATAAACTTACAATGACGCAAACATGTTTAACCCTTTAAAGACGAAGCGTATCTGTTTTATATAAGGACTCAGTGCGTACCGCGCTGTAAACACTCTCCACTTCGGTTATAAAAACCAGTCTCTTAATGTTTTATAAGGCAAAAGCTGCTGTTTGTTCTGAGATCCGTACAAAACACATAAACGCAATGTGGGCACCACGTAGAATTTTTTAATGTTAAACCTGGTCGTATGTAAAGTTACCGATAGGCTTTAAAAGGTTAATCCTGCTGTCCAGGTACACGCATTCTTCACATAGTTGCTATTTCGTCACCTAGATGGCACCAGACTGCCGTGCCTTACTCGCGCGAACGAGCAGCATGCGCTACGCGCGATGCGCAGTTCTACACAGGCAGTCTGTTTTTTCACAGAGCGATATAAATTATTTTATCCGAGTCGTTAGGAAAACATGTTCAAATTTACATTCTGTGCGAGCGAAGAGGGGTTGGGGGGGGGCCGCTTATGAAAATTTATGACTATTATTACCATTTCAGGCTTTAAGTGTATACAATCGCATGTAATGGTTGCGGAAACAGCATTCTAAAAGTCATTTCAGCACTATCAATCATCCAACGCATTGTTACCCAGCACAAATAGCAGCACTGAATCTGCATTGATTGCCTGGGTAGCTCACCCCCTCGCAGGCCGGGGTGGCTGAAGTGCAGGATAATGACGGGGTAGTTTATTCAATAGACAATGAGTGAATAGGGTACCACTGTTGTGTCGACAGATGGACTGTAATAGCTCTAGGGGTTGGTACACACCCCCGGGTGTGGCAGGGGTAGGTACATATGGTGGTCCGCAAAAACCACACTCTCTCAAATTGGCTCTACTATCCCTGTCACATACTGAGGGTAACACAGACGCTTTAGAGAAAAACAATCACCAAACACGCACATACTAATCGACGGACAGGAAGATTCAACACCGCTAATACCAAAGCCCACCACTCCACACGATCCTCAGCCAGTTCCATCCACCTCCCATCCTCACAACCTGTTTCCCTAAGATCCATCTTACTAATTAACTAACTCTGGTAGCAGAACCAGAAGGTTCAACACCGCTAATACCAAAGCCCACCACTCCACACGATCCTGAGCCAGTTCCATCCACCTCCCATCCTCACAACCTGTTTCCCTAAGATCCATCTTACTAATTAACTAACTCTGGTAGCAGAACCAGAAGGTTCAACACCGCTAATACCAAAGCCCACCACTCCACACGATCCTGAGCCAGTTCCATCCACCTCCCATCCTAACAAATTGTTTCCCTAAGATCCATCTTACTAATTAACTAACTCTGGTAGCAGAACCAGAAGGTTCAACACCGCTAATACCAAAGCCCACCACTCCACACGATCCTGAGCCAGTTCCATCCACCTCCCATCCTAACAAATTGTTTCCCTAAGATCCATCTTACTAATTAACTAACTCTGGTAGCAGAACCAGAAGGTTCAACACCGCTAATACCAAAGCCCACCACTCCACACGATCCTGAGCCAGTTCCATCCACCTCCCATCCTAACAAATTGTTTCCCTAAGATCCATCTTACTAATTAACTAACTCTGGTAGCAGAACCAGAAGGTTCAACACCGCTAATACCAAAGCCCACCACTCCACACGATCCTGAGCCAGTTCCATCCACCTCCCATCCTAACAAATTGTTTCCCTAAGATCCATCTTACTAATTAACTAACTCTGGTAGCAGAACCAGAAGGTTCAACACCGCTAATACCAAAGCCCACCACTCCACACGATCCTGAGCCAGTTCCATCCACCTCCCATCCTAACAAATTGTTTCCCTAAGATCCATCTTACTAATTAACTAACTCTGGTAGCAGAACCAGAAGGTTCAACACTGCTAATACCAAAGCCCACCACTCCACACGATCCTGAGCCAGTTCCATCCACTTCTCATCTTCATGAAGGTCCTTCCCACGAACTGTCTAGGACAGACCACCTGCTAGATGTGCCGCTAGGAACCTGATCATCCACAACGCGATTCGCTAGCTAAATCCTACGATTAACGTGGCACTGTCGATCGCTGAACGGTATTACCTGAATCCCATATTTGGAAAGACAAGCAGAAGGGTTCGGTTCGCGTACGCGAATGCGCTGTGTTCAGTCTAAGCACCGCATAGTTCCCGATGCGACATAAGGGTAACCCCACATTCATATTACCGCCTGGTTATTTTTATTTCAGTAAAATTTTGGTATTCCCATGAACGTGTGTCGCGTATGTGACGCCACTCTGCAAATGTGTCGCGGCAGAACAAAGACACACCATCGCTGGTCAAGCAGATACCAAACTCAGCACGTAATTTAACGAAAGGCATGGAATGTATTTAGTTTACGTGTTTCAAGAAGCATTAAACAAGCAACATAAAACATATACATATGGTTAGTTAGTGTCCGCAAATTTCAGGTTAGCGTATTGACACAAACTATAGCCGACAGGAGGTTCCGGTCAAACCGGAAATGCATAGTTTATCTGATTACAACAACTTGCGCCGAAGTGAATCCACGAATACGATGCAGCGCACTCACAAAGGGTGATTAACTTTATGTTGTGAAGGGTATACTGAGGAATTAACCCTTTAAAGACGAAGCGTATCTGTTTTACATAAGGACTCAGTCCGTACCGCGCTGTAAACACTCTCCACTTCGGTTATAAAAACCAATGTCTTAATGTTTTATAAGGCAAAAGTTGCTGTTTGTTCTGAGATCCGTACAAAACACATAAACGCAATGTGGGCACCACGTAGAATTTTTTAATGTTACATCTGGTGGTACGTAATGTTACCGCTAGGCTTTAAAAGGTTAAATAATATTTGTGGAAATCCCGTTGAAATTCAACGGGAAAATTTAATTGACAGTAGCATTAATTAATACATGAACTAAGTTATGTACTTAATAAAATACATTCAAAAGTAAGCATAAAATGTCTACGTGTTTCGGCACCGAGCTGCCATCATCAGGGAGTTGTCCAAAAAAAAGAACGCATGTAGCAGTTTTATACTGACTTTTGAATGTATTTTATTAAGTGCGTAAGTTGGTTAACCTTTTAAAGCCTAGCGGTAACTTTACGTACCACCAGGTTTAATATTAAAAAATTCTACGTGGTGCCCACATTGCGTTTATGTGTTTTGTACGGATCTCAGAACAAACAGCAACTTTTGCCTTATAAAACATTAAGAGATTGGTTTTTATAAGCGAAGTGGAGAGAGTTTACAGCGCGGTACGCACTGAGTCCTTATATAAAACAGATACGCTTCGTCTTTAAAGGGTTAATGTATTAATTATAATAATGAGCACAGTATGAATAGCATAAAAACTGACAATATCATACTGACATTTTCCACCTGTAGCTGTGGTTTCTTCACTACCCGTTCCAGTCACCCGCTGTAACGTGTTACACGTTACATGGCCAACCTGAAGTTACGTTTTGCTGAACGTGAAAAGTTATGGAAAGGCAGCGTGGCAGAATAACCTGCATGATATTTGTAACACATAGCCCTTTAGGGTAACGTTAATTAGTCGAGGGCCTTTCACCGCGGAGGCCAGGTTCGATCCCAGACCAGTCCATGTGGAATTTGTGGTGGAATTTGGACAGTTTTTTCTTCCAGTATTTCGGTTTTCCCTTGTGAAAGTCATACCACCAATGCTCTACACTCAATCATTCGTCACCCACGCTACATAACGTTAGCAATGAACAGCGTCATTAACCTTTCAAAGCCTAGCGGTAACTTTACGTACCACCAGGTTTAACATTAAAAAATTCTACGTGGTGCCCACATTGCGTTTATGTGTTCTGTACGGATCTCAGAACAAACAGCAACTTTTACCTTATAAAACATTAAGAGATTGGGTTTATAACAGAAGTGGAGAGTGTTTACAGCGCGGTACGCACTGAGTCCTTATGTAAAACAGATACGCTTCGTCTTTAAAGGGTTAAAAAATTCTACGTGGTGCCCACATTGCGTTTATGTGTTTTGTAAGGATCTCAGAACAAACAGCAACTTTTACCTTATAAAACATTAAGAGATAGGTTTTTATAACAGAAGTGGAGAGTGTTTACAGCGCGGTACGCACTGAGTCCTGATATAAAACAGATACGCTTCGTCTTTAAAGGGTTAAAAAATTCTACGTGGTGCCCACATTGCGTTTATGTGTTTTGTACGGATCTCAGAACAAACAGCAACTTTTGCCTTATAAAACATTAAGAGACTGGTTTTTATAACCGAAGTGGATAGTGTTTACTGCGCGGTACGCACTGTGTCCTTATATAAAACAGATACGCTTCGTCTTTAAAGGGTTAAATAGAAGCGCCATAGGGTTGACACGCTGATGTTTGTTGCTGCAAACTTATAGTCTCCTCACGAAAGACGTTAGTTTTTATTTTTTTCCATGGAAACAATACTATGACACAGAAACACAGCCCTCCTTATTCTGTAACGATTTTGAACATGTAGATTCCCAGCTACAAGAGACTCCCTGTTATCCTTGTAACAAGTCAGCGCCACTTGGATTTGTACAGTTAAGTTCGAAGCACTCTTAGCCTCGTCATCACATGAGAATGACCCGGGAACAGGCTGCGGCCTCCTTACATCCCTCCCTCACTGTTGAGGTAGGAAATTTGTGTAAGGTCCGGAATCAGTCTAGAAACAGCGGTAGGAAAGTAGAAGACAGCCAGTATACGTATAAGGTAACATTTAGGCGCGTTCGCGTAACCATTTTTGCTGTGCAAATATAAGAAATACTATATATTCTGAGTGTGTCTGTAGCGTTATTTATCCAGCATGGAAAGCGCATGCGCCGTATTATATTGCCATCTGTGGCCTGTCTGGCTGTACCATATTTTTCCACATTATCTCATAAACAGCACGATTTTGGAAAAAAGTTACTGAAAACAAAATGTGTGTTTTGATTTTCTCTACAGCTTTCGTCTGAAATATTTCTCATCTTAAGAAGAACTCAGCGAGATATTATCATAAATATACATAGGTCTTCATGTAAAGTACCTGTTATTCTTGTCAGATTTTAATGAAACTTGAATTTCCTCAACAAATTTTCGAAGAATCCTGAAATATAAAATTTCATGAAAATCCGTCCAGTGCGAGCCCAGTTGTTACATACGGAACTGACGGAGCCAGTAGTCGCTTTTCGCAATTTTGTGAACGCGCCTAACAGAACTTGTTTCTATGATCCGAATCAAATCCCTGTCTTTTAAGCCTTTAAAGACGAAGCGTATCTGTTTTATATAAGGACTCAGTGCGTACCGCGCTGTAAATACTCTCTACTTCGGTTATAAAAACCAGTATCTTAATGTTTTATAAGGCAAAAGTTGCTGTTTGTTCTGAGATCCGTACAAAACACATAAACGCAATGTGGGCACCACGTAGAATTTTTTAATATTAAACCTGGTGGTACGTAAAGTTACCGCTAGGCTTTAAAAGGTTAATTTATGGCAGGTCACTTAAATTCCTGATTTACAAAATATTCATCCTTCCAACACACAATATTATGTGCCTCGTGACAAATCAATTTAACAGTCGCACGTTTTCAGTCAGGACAGTAGCAGCTGCTGAAGCAGGAACAGTGGTTTATTGAGGAGAGGCACCATGAACCAACTACTGTATAGATCTAGCAATTCATTTGGACGAATGTCAATAATGCCATTAGAAGAGACAAATTGAGAGGGAGGAGAAGGGATTATCGACCATAATAATCCCATCACGCTTGGCAATAATACACAGCGCTCCACTGATTGGTTCAAGTGTTTGTCGCGGTGATATGCTGATGAGTTTTGATGTCTGTCTGTCTGTCCGTCCGTCCGTTGGACAATTGATTGCATCCAGAATTAAATACAGTATCTGACTACTACACACAGATGAAACGCGTTTACACTACCAGCCAACAGGTCCTGCGAGGGTCTGGGGGTTTCACTAGCGCTGCCACCAGTGCAGGCGCTGCTGGTACACCCTTCTTTTTTTTTAGTGGTGAAGGGCCCCGCAGCAGACGCTACTGACGCACTGCAGCCATGAGGCTTATTGTGCAACCCTATGATGAAGATGAAGATGATTTTTTGTCCTTTTCCTAGTAATGGAGCACCGGTGGAATGAAATTGACAGAGGAAAGCCAAAGAACTCGGGGGAAAACCCTGTCCCAGTGCCACTTTGTCCACCACAAATCCCACATGGACTGACCCGGGATCGAACCCGGGTCTCCGCGGTGGGAGGCCGGCGGCTAACCGCCTGAGCCATGGCAAGGCCTTTTGGAACAGCCTTTCTGTGCACCAAGAAGGCATTGCACGTTCACGATGACCCTGTATAGATCGCCGGTCTTCATGTTTATTTACTGCCAACATAGCCACGAGACTAAGCCAGTCCTGAAATGCTTTCCTGCGTCAAACCCTTTAGAGACTGAGATGAAACTGAATTGTTTTAAATATTCAGGTCGTACCGCGCAGTAAACACGTTACGCATGACAAAGATAGACAATTCACGTACAACGTCACACTGTGATGTGTTCGCCTAACCATTGTTGCTACGGAAACTCAAAAATATGTTATCTTTTTGCTGTTAGCGGCGATATATCTGTCAAAAGTATAAAAGTGTCAAAACTTGCCATGGAAATCCAACAATGGGTTCTCCTTCCACTGTCATGGAGCGAAAAATTATTTCGTACTGATATTAGCAACAATAAATATCACATATCCTGAGTGTGTGTCCGTATTCTTGCCTTGCTTATCCGGCATGCAAATCGCATCTTTTCTGCGCCGTATTATATTGCCATCTGTGACCTGTCTGACTGTACCATATTTTTCCACATTATCTCATAAACGGCACGATTTTCGGAAAAAAGTTATTGAACATAAAATGCGTGTTTTGATTTTCTCTACAACTTTGTCTGAAACATTTCGCCTTCTAAGAAGAATCCAGCGAGATATTGCCATAAATGTACACACGTCTTCATGTAAAGTACCCGTTATTCTTGTCAGATTTTAGTGAAATTCGAATTTTCTCGACAGATTTTCGAAACATACTGAAATATCAGAATTCATGCAAATCCATCCAGTAGGAACCGAGATTTTCCACGCGGACAGACAGACATGACGAAGCTAATAGGCGCTTCTTGCAATTTTTCGAAGGTATCTAAAAACCTGTTGGTTAACCTTTTAAAGTCTAGCGGTAACTTTACACACCCACAGGTTTAACATAAAAAAATTCTACGTGGTGCCCACATTGCGTTTATATGTTTTGTACGGATATCAGAACAAACGGCAACTTTTGCCTTATAAAACATTAAGAGATTGGTTTTTATAACCGAAGTGGAGAGTGTTTACAGAGCGGTACGCACTGAGTCCTTATATAAAACAGATACGCTTCGTCTTTAAAGGGTTAAAAAATTCTACATGGTGCCCACATTGCGTTTATGTGTTTTGTACGGATCTCAGAACAAACAGCAACTTTTGCCTTATAAAACATTAAGAGACTGGTTTTTATAACCGAAGTGGAGAGTGTTTACAGAGCGGTACGCAATGAGTCCTTATATAAAACAGATACGCTTCGTCTTTAAAGGGTTAAGTATCAACAGTAATCTGTCTACCGCTGCGGTATTCTTTGATATCAAGAATCCTTTGACACTACATGGCGCTCTAGCTTGTAGCATTGGTCATCAAAATTAAAATTTTATTTTCGTGCAATTAGAGATATTCTTTCCTTTAGAATATGAAATTTATGGTTCTGCTCAAAGAGAAATAGTCGCAACAAAAGAAATACAAGCAGCGGTGGCACAACGTTTCTTCCTGTCCCAAAAACCGTATAATCTACACACAAATGACACCCCCCAAACAAGTGGTACATACCTGGCGCATTGTTTAGATGGCACATGTGTATACGCTGATTACAGCAAACAGGGGTGTGTTCTTAGAAACCTGCAACGCAGTCTCACGTCGATGGAGTCAGAGTGTGAGTTCTGGAACAGTAAAATCGAAGAAGATAAATGCAGGCTATCTGTTTCTGTCGCAGACACGGACTGGCGACGTCTTATCTTATATTGAAAATACATTAACACGCAAAATGTCTCGGTGTAAAGTTTGACAGAAGGTTATGTGGCAACTCAATACAGAAAAGAGGGGACCATTCCTTTCGGAATATTTAATTTTTTTTTTAAGTGGCGAAGGGTCCCACAGCAGACGCTACGGACGCACTCCAGCCTTGAGGCTTATTGTGCATCCCTGTGATGAAGATGAAGATGATGATTATTTTTTGTCCTTCTCCTAGTAATGGAGCACAGGTGGAATGAAATTGACAGAGGATAAAACCGAATAACTCGGGGAAAAACCTGTCCCAGTTCCACTTTGTCCACCACAAATCCCACATGGACTGACCCCCGGGATCGAACCCGGGCCTCCTCGGTGGGAGGCCGGCGGCTAACCGCCTGAGCCATGGCACGGCCGCGAATGATTACTTTACTTTACACAATATTCAGAATGGAGGGATTAGGCGCTGGCACTAAATTAACCCTCCACAAAGTTCTCATTAGATGCATGCCCGGTCTGCGAATTGACGGAGTACAATTGTGTTTTGAAACCACGGCGTCTGCACACATTGTTCTGAGGCACACGCCGAAACGCAAATTGCAGGTAGTTTTCAAAATTCCGTTTGTGTAAGATTTTATCACAAAACTGTGCAAGCAAGAAGCAGAAAGTCATATGAAATACTTAGAATAACACGGTCGGAACATTGAAGAAGGCAGAGACCAGCACAGGCAATAGACAAGGTGCAGACTTGGTGGCGGGAAAGCCTTCGACGGTGCAAATGAACAGAGGTGTCAGTAGTGCAAGAGATGAGTAAGAAAAGGCATGGTACCCGGTACAAGGCCTGGACTGGAAAAATTTTGTGAAGATCGGTGCAGTGAAAGGTATGCTTTAACCTTTTAAAGCCTAGCGGTAACTTTACATACCACCAGGTTTAACATTAAAAAATTCTACGTGGTGCCCACATTGCGTTTATGTGTTTTGTACGGATCTCAGAACAAACAGCAACTTTTGCCGTATAAAACATTAAGAGACTGGTTTTTATAACCGAAGTGGAGAGTGTTTACAGCGCGGCACGCACTGAGTCCTTGTATAAAACAGATACGCTTCGTGTTTAAAGGGTTAATTTCGTTTCGTTTCGTAGTCATTTCGTTGTCAGAGCGCCGCGGTGGCGCAGTAGGTTGAGGCACTACACTATAAACCCACAGGTCGCGGGTTCGATTCCCGATGGTGCCATTGGAATTTTTTATTGACATAATCCTTCCGGCCGCACTGTGGCCCTGGGGTCGACTCAGCCTCTAACAGAAATGAGTACCAGGAATATTTCCTGGTGCGTAGGGCTGACAATCTTACCACCTTCAAGTGCCGATTGTGTAGAAATCTAGGAGCGTCAACCTCCTGGAACCCTTATATATATGTATAAACCTAGAGCTCTGTTGACGTGGGGATTGTCATGACTCTGAAGAGTCCATTACAGTTTATGCTCTATGCAGTGTACTCACACAGATTTATGTATTTTAATATTTTAATGCTCAATATTTTAGTCACTTCTGTAAATGTGACGTAATAGCTAGGTCGGTGTGTTGGATCTGCAGTCCTTTATACTGAACGGCCCCCTAAAGATGGCACCTCGGTGCCGAAACATGCAGGGATTTTTTATAATAGCTCATAAATGTATTTCAATTAGTGCATGTGTAGGTTGGCATAATAAATGTAGAAGCTATTTGGTATGAGTAGCAAAAAAAGTTATGCATTTACTTTAAAATCACTCTGTATAGTCACCTGCGTACATGGTATAAAGAAAAACGCAGAAGATTTAGTGATTACTAGTAAGGAGATTGGTCTAGAAGTAAATGCTGAGAAAACTAAGTACATGGTCATGTCTCGAAATCAGAATGCAGGACACAATCACAACATAAAGGCAGTTAATAAATCTTTTGAAAGGGTGGAAGAATTCAAATATTTGGGAACAACCCTAACGAATCGAAACTCCATTCATGAAGAAATTAAGAGCAGATTGAAGTCGGGGAATGCTTGCTATCATTCGGTGCAGAATCTTTTGCCTTTCAGGTTGCTATCCAAAAACACAAAGATTAGGGTATACAGAACTGTAGTTTTACCTGTTGTTCTGTATGGGTGTGAAACTTGGCCTCTCACACTGAGGGAGGAACAAAGACTGAGGGTGTTCGAGAATAGGGTGCTGAGGAGGATATTTGGGCCTAAGAGGGACGGGGCGACAGGGGAGTGGAGAAGACTATATAACGAGGAACTTAATTACCTGTACTCATCGCCAAATATTATTCGGGTAATCAAATCGATAAGAATGAGATGGGCGGGGCATGTAGCACGTACGGGAGAAAATAGAGGTGCATAGAGGATTTTGGTGGGGAGACTTGAGGGGAGGCGACCACTTGGGAGACCCAGGCATAGATGAGAGGATAATATTAAGACGGATCTTCAAGAAATGGGATGGGGCATGGACTGGATTGAGCTGGCTCAGGATAGGGACAGGTGGCGGCCTGTTGTGAGTGCGGTAACGAACTTCCGGGTTCCATAAAATACGGGGAATTTCTTGACTAGCTGTGAAACTCTTAGCTTCTCAAGAAGGCCTCTGCTCCATGGAGTTATTTAGTTCGTTCGTTAGTTAGTTAGTTAGTTAGTTAGTTAGTTAGTTATCTAGTTAGGTAGTTATTTAGTTAGTTAGTTATTTAGTTAGTTAGTGTACAGTCACTCGGTTTAAAGACACTTTCTCAAGCGAAAACAGTGGCTGTGTCCTACAGAAGGTGCCAGTGAATGACGAACCAGCTGACGTGTTAAAGTAACCGCTGGCGGCCTGGTTTAATACGGTATGGTATTTCTCGTACGTAAGGAACCAGAAAAGCCAACGCCGATGCGGAATTGTCGAGAACGTGGCGAAATCCTAACATACCGCCCGAAAAGTTTCAGTGTCGATATTTCTGGACCAACTGGCAGCAGCACCCGGAATTTTGTTAGTCGGGCACTCGATTAACGGTAAGTAATAATTGGCTGACGCAATGTACACCCGGAACGCCCCTAATGCGCGCAACAACGCTCCAAGTCCTCGCTGTATGAATAATAAACAGCGTTATCGTTTAGTTCACATTTTTTAGACATATCAGAGAGCCTGGTCCTGAAAGTCAAATGAAATTTGCATCAGTAAGAGTGCAGCGCGACCTGAAGATCAAAGCGGAGTGGGGACAAACGCACTCTGCCGAGGACGGACGCACACTGCATCGCTTATCACCGCTGTATACTTCAGTCAGGACAAACGACACTGGAGCCCCTGATGTCGCACATGCGCAGTAGAAGAGTTCGCCATTGAAATGTTTCAGCTGTGAATCTGCAAGATGACAGAACATGTGTACAAGGACAGCCTCTTTCTTCTTGGAAGTTACGCTGCGTAGATTAATAGTTACCGACGTTTCGGGACAACCTATAGGTCCTGTCTTCAAGGGTCAAGGAGTCCAAGAAAGATGGGACCAGATAAGTTGTCCAGAAAAGTCAGTAACTATCAATATACGTGACGTAACATCCTAGAAGAACGAAAATATAATTTACACCGCGGCGGCAACATGAAATCACACATGCGTGGAAAGCGCGAAATATTTGGCTTAATTTTGAGAAACAACAAAGGCGTATTTTGGAGGGGGGGGTATAAGGGGCGGTGTGGGAGATACTGAGTCAACCGTGGAGTTGAGAAGCACTGAGTCGGTTCATATGTGGCACAGTTTATGCGACCCAAGGCATCAACTGCAGGGACAACTTTAACAGAAAATAACGACATCAGTACAGAAATTAAGCAAAGAATAACCACGGCCAATAAAGCTAGCTGTGGGTTAAAGAAACAGCTAAACTCACATCAGTACAGAAATTAAGCAAAGAATAACCACGACCAATAAAGCTAGCTGTGGGTTAAAGAAACAGCTAAACTCACCACATTTGAAACGGCAGACAAAATGTGTGTTTTAGAAAACTCTGGTAAGACCCATACTAACGTATAGGAGTGAAAGTTGCCCGCTCTTTCACTCCCACACTAACGTATGGGAGTAACAGTTGGCCGCTCTCAAAGAAGGATGAAAATCTTCTGCAAATCTTCGAAAGAAGAATTTTAAGAAGGATTTACGGCCCTATTAACGGGGGGGGGGGGGGTATCTGGGGAATAAGATACAGTAACGAGCTCTGTAAGCTGTACAGTGAACCGGACAGTCAGAGTGATCAAAACAGGAAGACCGAGGTGGCTGGGACACCTCTCCAGAATGCAAGAGCTGGACCCTTGCAGAAAGTTAACATTACACAAACCAGAGGGCACTCGACGTGTCGGAAACCCCAGGGTAAGGTGGCTGGAGTCAGTTGAAACAGACCTAAGGCAGATGGGCGTAAAGAATTGGAGGCGTAAGGCACAGGGCCGAGAGCAGTGGAGAACAATTTTGAAAGAGGCTAAGGTCCTCCAAGGACTGTAATGACAGAAGAAGAAGAAGAAGAAGAAGAAGAAGAAGAAGAAGAAGAAGAAGACGAAGAAGAAGAAGGTGGAGGAGGAGAAGAAAGAGGATGAGAAGAAGAAGAAGACGAAGAAGAAGGAGGAGGAGGAGAAGGAGAAGAAGAGGAAGAAGAAGACGAAGGAGGAGGAGGAGAAGAAAGAGGAGGATGAGAAGAAGAAGGAGAAGAAGAAGAGGAAGAAGAAGGAGGAGGAGAAGGAGAAGACGAAGAAGGAGGAGGAGGAGAAGAAGAAGAAAGAGGAGGATGAGAAGAAGAAGAAGAGGAAGAAGAGGAAGAAGGAGAAGAGGAAGAAGACGATGACGAAGCAGAGGAAGAGGAAGAAGAAGGAGGAGGAGGAGGAGGAGAAGGAGAAGATGAAGAAGAAGGAGGAGGAGGAGAATGACAAGAAGGAAGAGGAGGATGAGAAGAAGAAGGAGAAGAAGAAGAAGAGGAAGAAGGAGGAGGAGAAGGAGAAGACGAAGAAGGAGGAGGAGGAGAAGGAGAAGAAGAAAGAGGAGGATGAGAAGAAGAAGAAGAGGGAGAAGAAGAGGAAGAAGAAGACGAAGAAGAAGGAGGAGGAGGAGAAGGAGAAGACGAAGAAGGAGGAGGAGGAGAAGGAGAAGAAGAAAGAGGAGGATGAGAAGGAGGAGAAGAAGAAGAAGAGGAAGAAGGAGGAGAAGGAGAAGACGAAGAAGAAGAAAGAGGAGGAGGAGAAGGAGAAGAAGAAAGAGGAGGATGAGAAGAAGAAGAAGAGGGAGAAGAAGAAGAAGGAGGAGAAGACGAAGAAGAAGAAGGAGGAGGAGAAGGAGAAGAAGAAAGAGGAGGATGAGAAGAAGAAGAAGGAGGAGGAGGAGGAGAAGGAGAAGAAGAAAGAGGAGGATGACAAGAAGAAGAAGAGGAAGAAGAAGGAGGAGGAGGAGAAGGAGAAGACGAAGAAGAAGGAGGAGGAGGAGAAGGAGAAGAAGAAAGAGGAGGATGAGAAGAAGGAGAAGAAGAAGAGGAAGAAGAGGAAGAAGGGGAAGAGGAAGAAGACGATGGCGAAGCAGAGGAAGAAGAAGAAGAAGAAGAAGGAGGAGGAGGAGAAGGCATGAACTGCGTGCCAAAGAGCAGACGGCTTTGGCACCTGTGTACCAGGTTCAGGCCGGCCAGCAGACGTACCGCCCAGCTATCCAGCCGCATGGTCACGGCTACGTAAACTGGCCACCAACTTATACTTGTATGTGTTTTCTACGGTTAGTGTCAGCACTTCTGCAAAACGAGTCTCCCAATAGATAGACAGCCCCTAAAACTAACTTAAAACACACACTGCACCTGGCGTCGAAACTCAAAACTGAGTAGCATATACGTAACTTGGTTAATAACACTGCGGGGGGGGGGGGGCCAAACCGACCATGGATATTAGGAACTTTAATGTACGAAGGAGTCAATTTAGAAAGTGGGGGAAGATTGGTCTGAACCGGCCCTTAATACACAAACACCGCCCTCCCCTACTCTCGCCCCAAACGCACACACTGTTGACTGGCTAAACTACACTCCGTACGCAGAAAAACATTTTGTATCGCTGTTTACGTTCTTTGTTCCGCGCTTCGTCGATGATCAAATCACAAGACTCAGTCCAACAAAATGCACTGTATTGTTTTCAGATAGTTTATATTACAATATCTTGTTAATCAAATCCTACGTGTTTCGACCCCTCATGGGATCATCATCAGGGCATCACATTAAAGTAGCACTGCACAAAACCGAACTGGCAGTCCACATACACACACATTAAAAAGGAATGAAAAGTCAAAACAATTAAAACGTAGGCGTCTGTTGTGTAATGGATGCCGGTATGCTGTGTTTTGGAGACAGCCAACGTATGTAAGGAAGGATTAGACAGTACATAAGTTTGGACTTTTTCAATTGATCAGTTAGGGTACACCCTGTCTACTTGCAATGACACTCAGTTGGCAGGTCGTCGATGATTTAAATATGGCGTCCATGTAAGCAAGAAGAGAGTTACAATAAAGCAGAATTCTATAAGAGAAAGCGCCGTAACCAGAATACATACGGCTTTATATGTCAAAATAAGGAACAGGGTAACATGGCCACCACGCGAAATACCTTCGATGTTCTTTTTTTTTTTGACGGAATAAACAAAGAAACTGTCAATTGCGTCGCAAAATAACAAGATGGCGACGACGCGATAGTTCAGTTCTCTGTCGCAGTGCGACGGGTCTCAATCGCCGAACGAACAGGAGAGGAAAGAAAAGCGAGCACAAAGACAGGAAGACGGGAGGCAGAGAGATTAAATAACGCGCGATACAAAGACAGAAATAAAATTTGTTTTCTTTTGAAGCAGCACGCGAGGAAAATGGATCGCGAGGTGAGGAAATGAGAACACAGTTATCCAATTGCGGGTCCCAAATTCAAATGCAACTACAGCAAGGACCAATTTGCAATTCTAAACCAGGGTGGTGGGGGAGTTCCCTCAGGGTAGACTGGACATACAGCATGCAAGACGGTAGTCAAGTAATGCAACTTCATATCAATCATAATGTTATGCTGTCGAGAGAGGCATTTGAAATATGACGTACGCTGAGGTACGCCTTTCCGAAGACATGCTACTTACATTCAGGCACAATATGTCGACCGCTGGAAACATTTAGGGTTTAGCGCAGTACATACGAAGAGACGCTGAAGGGAATGTTTGCGTCTCAAACGGAGGATTTGATAGGGAAGTGAAAAACATACATAATGAGGAGATCCATGAGTTTAACTCCTCGCCAAACACGAGGTATTATTCGGGCGACGAAATAAGAGACGATGAGATGGGTGAACATGTAGCATGTATCCAGAACACAAGTGCCAACAGGGCTTTGGGTACCCTGATTGGGCCCCAAGAGACGGTCTGGACGTTTTCAGAGAATAAAAACAATTTTTTCCCTTGCTGGGATGCGAAAACGGGACCGTCCGGCCCCTAGCCAACTCACAATACCGACTGCTGCGTAATGTGGACACATTAAAATTGTCGCTGTACCTTGCACAGTGTTCTTGCGTGATCTCAGGTTTCCGCTGCGGTGTAAATAAGATCTTCAGTGCCGTGGGGATATTTTTTTTCCACGGCGCAACAGCCCCCAGTGGGGCCAGGGCTTCCTCATTATCGAGGCTCCACGATCACACTCAGACACTCCACACTCGGTAGGACTCCTCTGGACGAATGATCAGCCCTACGCAGAGACCTCTACCTAACAACACACACCACTCACAAGAGACAGACATCCATGCTCCTGGCAGGATTCGAACCCGCAATCCCAGCGAGAGGCCACAGTCCCACGCCTCAGACTGCGCGGCCACTGGGATCGACCTCCTGGGCTGTTATGCAATTAATTACCGACGTTTCGGGAAAACTTTTCTGTACATCTTTCTTGTACTGCTTGACATTGGAAGATGAAACCGATAGGTTGTCCCGAAACGTCGGCAAATAATTACAAATCTATGCTGCGTAACGTCTCAAAAGAGCGAGGATCTCATCTTATAATGTTTTTATTTCATTTCATTTTCTAATTACCACATCTGCAGTTTCCATTTGCATATCACAGAACTGACCCTACAGACACGTGCTAATCAAAGCTAATGCGATTCTTGGTACGGACCAACCCTCGCCACGTCTCGCTCCGGACTGTCACTGCGCTACGAAAGCAGCAGAATTTTAAACACGCTAAATGGCCACTACTTACATTTACACAGCGCCAAACAATAGAATATAGCCTAATTCAGTGGTCTCCAAACTCTTAATATCTGTGAAAAGCCAATGGATTAAATGTTATAAATTCGTCGTCGCAGTCCTTCCCTCTTCTACCGACTCACAGCAGGTGTCGAGGTTGTTTATTTTCATTTGATCACACTCAGACACACACCACAGTCGGTAGCACTCCTCTGGACGAGGGATCGGCCCGTCGCAGAGACCTCTACCTGACAACACAAACACTGTACAGGAGATAAACATCCATTCCCCTGGTGGGATTCGAACCCACGATCCCAGCAAGCGATCGGCCGCAGACCTACGCCTTAGACCGCGCGACCACTGGGATCGGCAGTTATAATTCTTGGGTGGAAAATAAAATGCAGATGTTTAAAACACGAGCTTTTAGAGAATAAAATAATTATGTAAAATAAAGTTTTATTATTGCTGATTTACACTCAACAATTAACCGAAAGCTAATTACGCATAAAGGTGATGATAAAAGCGAAAATAAAAGATATCAAAATTATGCGTACCTATCTCACTATAAACAAATTGTATCCGGGGAACCCACGGAAGTCTTCCGCAGAATCAAAGATCAGACAAATGTCTACCATAGTCAATCGTCTAAAGCCCAGTGGTTACTGTATGTACCGCCAGGTTTAACATTCAACAATTCTACGTTCTGCCCACACAGTGTATTTATGTGTTTTGTGTGGATCTCAGAACAAACAGCGATTATTTCCTATACAGCATTAACTGACTGGTTTTTATAACAGAGACGGAATGTGTTTACTTTTCGGTACGGACTGAATGTCCAGTTACCACCAGGTTTAACATTCAACAATTCTACGTTCTGCCCACACAGTGTGTTTATGTGTTTTGTGTGGATCTCAGAACAAACAGCGATTATTTCCCTATACAGCATTAACTGACTGGTTTTTATAACAGAGACGGAATGTGTTTACTTTTCGGTACGGACTGAATCTCCAGTTACCACCAGGTTTAACATTCAACAATTCTACGTTCTGCCCACACAGTGTGTTTATGTGTTTTGTGTGGATCTCAGAACAAACAGCGATTATTTCCCTATACAGCATTAACTGACTGGTTTTTATAACAGAGACGGAATGTGTTTACTTTTCGGTACGGACTGAATGTCCAGTTACCACCAGGTTTAACATTCAACAATTCTACGTTCTGCCCACACAGTGTGTTTATGTGTTTTGTGTGGATCTCAGAACAAACAGCGATTATTTCCCTATACAGCATTAGCTGACTGGTTTTCATAACCGAAACGGAATGTGTTTACTGCGCGGTATGGACTGGGTCTGTAAATGTTATTCATGTTAATTTTAAGACACGTGGCAGGCACCATATCCGGGGCGAAGAACGCGTCCTTCTTCTTGCCCCGTCTAAGTAAGTATGGCCCAGCGACGCGATTCATACAGTTTCAAGTCAACAAAGGCGCCGACTTTATGGCGCTGAAACGGGGCTAATCCGCAATTTGGAGCCAGATTGCCTTCATAACCGCGATGTATTTTCCATTTATCCCAAATCTTTTACTTTATCTTTTTGTTCCCCATCTTTTTCTCGGAAATCAATTCCCAGGTCCCACGCGGTTCCACCACAGCCTGTTCCGCAATTCGATACTCACTGGAATCTACTTCAACACACATTCAATCGGCAGAACTACACTCCATCTTATTTCCGATATTACTGCTGCAAGTTTCGGCTCTAAACAAATACCTTCAGACAGTCCATTACATTACGTGTCAGCCAGTGACAATTCTATAAGAAGGCGATATCACGCCGTTACGTAGCGGTGTAACGGTAAAGGTAAATTTCACCCTACAGCAGGCAATGTAGGCCTAGAGGTAGACTTTAGCTCTACTCTTTCTTTTTCCTCAGCGTTAGATGGGTTTGGGTGGTCAGCGCTCCGCTCCGGCCGCTTTACCCCCAGGAAAGAGATCCGCTACTCATTTGATACAAGCCTGGGTGGGTCCAGGGCAGGTCTGGACGTGTGTGGAAAATATTATCCTCAACAGGACTCGTTCCCCGCACCGTCCAGCCAGTAGCCAGTCGGCACAGCGGTGTAACTTATCACTAAGATGTCCAGCAGATGTCACACGTAAAGGCGTACGGTAAATTGTAAAATGTAACACACCAAAAGCACAGATATATTACTGTGATAGAACGGATTTCGAACTTGTTACTTCTGTTTACAGGAAGGTAACACAGAGTGTAATAAGGGACACTAAAAGGCAAAAAGAGATAAACAAATGGAAAAAAACTCAGCGTATCAGAAAATTCCGATATTTAGCGAATAGATAAAAGGAAAAGAACAAACACAGCTACCAACAGAAGAACTGAAAAGCGGTAGAGGTTTTAACATTAAATGACAGACTTAATTTTGGAGTAATATTTTATAATTTAACCCTTTAAAGACGAAGCGTATCTGTTTTATATAAGGACTCAGTGCGTACCGCGCTGTAAACACTCTCCACTTCGGTTATAAAAACCAGTCTCTTAATGTTTTATAAGGCAAAAGTTGCTGTTTGTTCTGAGATCCGTACAAAACACATAAACGCAATGTGGGCATCACGTAGGATTTTTTAATGTTAAACCTGGTGCTACGTAAAGTTACCGCTAGGCTTTAAAAGGTTAATAACGTGTGGGGTACACCACATGAATGTAATAATGAGGGGCCCAATTTCTACAGAACTGTCGCTGTAAAAGTTTTCGGATTCTACAAAAAACTCTTTGAGCTGCCTGAAAATGGTGCTTTGCAACTGAAACACATAAAAGAATACCATATTTTTCCACATTACCTCATAAACGGCACGACTTTCGGAAAAATTTATTGAACATAAAATATGTGTTTTGATTTACTTACAACCCTGACACATTGCTCATCCTAAGAAGAATTCAGCGACGTTTTATCATAAATGTACATAGGTCTTCATGTAAAGTACCCGTTATTATTGTCAGATTGTAATGAAACTAGAATTTTCTCAGCATATTTTCGAAGAATATTCAAATACCAAATTTCATGAAAATCCGTCCAGTGGGAGACGAGTTGTTCCATGCGGACGGACGGACGGACAGATATGACGAAGCTAAGGGTCGCTTTTCCCAATTTTGCGAAAGCGTCTAAAAATTATTCAGCAAGAAGAAACGTCGCATTTGGTGTGGCGTGACTGAAGCAGCATGTTTCATCTGGTGCGAGCCACACTTGACCCAGCGAGATAATATGGAGACGGCGCGCAACATTTCGTTGTGACTATGGTTTGTTCAATGAGGCTGATAGTATCTCTGACAGCGTGGCGGTATTATTTGTGAACAATGATTCGGAAAAGATGCGGAATGACGTCGCTATGGCCTGATTTGGTATTCTGATCGGAAATTGCCTCGAGGGAATGAGGGACATGAGGGGAAGCACGAAGGCCCTTAGTGGGGACAACCGCACTGCGTGCCCAGACTTGAACGAGGGACCTTAAGAATGGAAGAAGTATTGCTACACGTCATGCAATCATCATCATCATCATCACCAACACCACCACAGTCATCTTACATTTTGAAAGCAGTCCTTCTTCTACTAACTTAATTCATGGGAACCCTAAAATACGCCTTATCAGAGGAAGCGATAAAACAGTCTGCAGCTCCAGGGAGTGATAAGACAGCCTGTAACTGCATGGAGTGCTAAGTGCTAAGACAGGATGCAGCTGCATGGAGTGCTAAGACAGTCTGCAGCTGCATGGAGTGCTAACAGAGTCTGCAGCTGCATGGAGTGCTAAGACAGCCTGCAGCTGCTTGGAGTGCTAAGACAGTCTGCAGCTGCATGGAGTGCTAAGACAGGCTGCAGCTGCATGGAGTGCTAAGACAGGATGCAGCTGCATGGAGTGCTAAGACAGTCTGCAGCTGCATGGAGTGATAAGACAGCCTGCAGCTGCATGGAGTGCTAAGACAGGCTCAGCTGCATGGAGTGCTAAGACAGGCTGCAGCTACATGGAGTGATAAGACAGTCTGCAGCTGCATGGAGTGCTAACAGAGTCTGCAGCTGCATGGAGTGCTAAGACAGCCTGCAGCTGCTTGGAGTGCTAAGACAGTCTGCAGCTGCATGGAGTGCTAAGACAGGATGCAGCTGCATGGAGTGCTAAGACAGTCTGCAGCTGCATGGAGTGATAAGACAGCCTGCAGCTGCATGGAGTGCTAAGACAGGCTCAGCTGCATGGAGTGCTAAGACAGGCTGCAGCTACATGGAGTGATAAGACAGTCTGCAGCTGCATGGAGTGCTAACAGAGTCTGCAGCTGCATGGAGTGCTAAGACAGCCTGCAGCTGCTTGGAGTGCTAAGACAGTCTGCAGCTGCATGGAGTGCTAAGACAGGCTGCAGCTGCATGGAGTGCTAAGACAGGATGCAGCTGCATGGAGTGCTAAGACAGTCTGCAGCTGCATGGAGTGATAAGACAGCCTGCAGCTGCATGGAGTGCTAAGACAGGCTCAGCTGCATGGAGTGCTAAGACAGGCTGCAGCTACATGGAGTGATAAGACAGTCTGCAGCTGCATGGAGTGCTAACAGAGTCTGCAGCTGCATGGAGTGCTAAGACAGCCTGCAGCTGCTTGGAGTGCTAAGACAGTCTGCAGCTGCATGGAGTGCTAAGACAGGCTGCAGCTGCATGGAGTGCTAAGACACCCTGTAGCTCCATGGAGTGCTAAGACAGTCTGCAGCTGCTTGGAGTGCTAAGACAGTCTGTAGCTGCTTGTAGTGCTAAGACAGTCTGCAACTGCATGGAGTGCTAAGAGAGGCTGCAGCTGCATGGAGTGCTAAGAGAGGCTGCAGCTGCATGGAGTGCTAAGACAGTCTGCAGGTGCATGGAGTGCTAAGAGAGGCTGCAGCTGCATGGAGTGCTAAGAGAGGCTGCAGCTGCATGGAGTGCTAAGA
>BLKM01000884.1:0-35516 GCA_013340265.1 Coptotermes formosanus | reverse complement strand
CCCACCACGTTTAAACTTTAAACTTCGCGCTGTCCACCATATTTAAAAATTTAAACTTCGCGCCGTGTCGGCCATATTTAAAATTCAAATATACCGCGCAGTCGCCATATTTGTTTATTTTCAAGTAAAGGTCATTAACTTGGTCACGTGGTTTTTTATTATAACTAGTTTATGTTTAGGTTCAGTGCGCATAGTCGCCATATTGTTTATTTTCAAGTAAAGGTCATTCACCTGGTCACGTGGGTTTGTTTATATTCAGTGCGCATAGCCGCCATATTTGTTTACATTCCTCTAAAAGGTCATTGACCTGGTAATGTGACTTTTGTTTACATCCAACGTGATTGGTCGGCGAGGTCATGTGACTATGACGTGGCGCTCTGTGATTGGTCGAGGGCGTGGTCACCTTCCTGTGACGTCATACAAATACTGCAATCTGATTTGTCGGTGGGCGTGGCCGCTAAAGTGGAAGGCTGTCTGCTAGTACGTATTCCATTATAGACCTAGGCTTAAAAATATTAGAATTACCTCCATATATTAGCACTTTTTTAAATGAAAGCTGCATTTCTAGAAATTTTAATCCACAGTTACAGAATCTGCGCTTTTATAAAGTCAATTAGCAAAACACTGAAATGTTAGGACACTTCATTAACTTAATAATTAGCATATGGAATTATTTAATACTTTTTGTTCATATTTAGTGAATAATATTGACATGTAATTATCACAGAGGAAGAAATATATTGGGGCCAGATGCAATTTAAAATTTACATTAAGTCCAGGCATAATTTCAGGATGTGCAGGCCTTTTCAAATCATAATATATACTATATATACCACCTGCTTTAAAATTACATAACTCTGGATTTTCTTCTACTCCGTAAGTTTTAAGAAAAAGTGCGATTGTTTTCTGAACGGCATTAACAGCATGTTTTTGGATAAGGATTTGCAAAGCGTTTTTATGAGGTAGAAGCTGACTGTGTAAATATTTTTGAAGAATTTAAGCTCCAAAGGGCTAAACTGTGAGTAAAAAAAAAATAAGTGTGTAAGAACAAGCTGCAGCTTCAGTGTACAAACTTCAAAAGGTTTTAATATTATCTGATTTAGCGAACTGAAAATAGATGCCTTAAAACCCCATGTTAAACTAACACTCATTTGAGCACAAACTAAAAATGTCACTAAACTACTTTGACTTTTCTTCATACAAAATATTTATGGGAAGAAAATCCACTTCTACGTAACAAAAATATCTTCATAATGAAATATTACACACAGTAAAATTATATATTAGAACGTTCTATTACATTAAATGTATAGCTCCGGAACAGATCTTAAAATCATAACGCTTTTATAATACATAAAAGAAATACCAGTTTACCCAAAGTAAGTCTCTAATATTGATACATTGCCTAGTTCTTAGATTTGCAAGTTACGTGCACTTCATTCGCCAATGAAAGAGAAAAGTAGAAAAAAAAGGAACAAAGGATATAGAAGAGTGCATCAGTGACACGAGTTATGATTGATTTAACGCCATGCAATACCATAATGAGGAATGTGAGAATTCGTCTTTAAGGTATAAAGGAAAACCAGCCGATGGCACTCACAGCAGGTAACGAGATTTAGAAGAAGAAAATTTCAGGCAAAATAAAACACTTCATTTCCTGAAAAATTAAATGCTCCTGAGAAAAAAGTTGTGTACATTTGTAAACACGTGACGACGGCTTAGAGGAGGAATTTTCTACTTTCTTCAGGTTTTAAACAATAAAAGAAAAACAGATATTCTTCCAAAACTCTGACGCATAAAGGAAAAGATCTTCTTAAACTTCGGTGCCTAACAAAAGACAGGACATCATATCACTGCAAGTCATACCTCCATTAACACCATTGTAATAACTTCAAATTTTGTATCTCCGATTTTTTTGCTTATTTAAAGGCAGAAAAATTTAGATAAAGATGGTGGAGTTAGTAATAACTAAAAATTGTCCATTAGAATAGGTCTCTACAGCCCGCAGTAATGAATATTATTTTGCATCACCTAACGAGGACAGTGGATGGCACTTAAAAATATCCATGTGAAAAATGAAAGACAGAAATAAAAGCTGTTATTCATATACAGCCCAATGGTTGCTTTACGCACCACCACGTTTAACATTCGACACTCCTACATTTTTCCCACACAGTGTATTTATGTGTTTTATATGAATCTCAGAAGAAACAGCGATCACTCTCCTATGTAGCATCGACTGGCTTTTATAACCAAGACGGGGTGTGTTTATTGTGCAGTACGAACTGAAACATCACATATAATTCAATTTAATATCTGTCCTTAGAGACTAAAGGGCTGTTTCCAAAATTTTTAAGAGTTTAGAAGCCCAGCAAAGAATTTTGATATAAAAGTTGGATTATGAGGTATCATAATGTGTCATTCGAAAATGTGACGTAGAAACTTAGTGACGTATAGAAGGAATCTGCTGCCTCCATCTTCACAGTGTAAATAAATCAATTAGGGATACATAAGTACGTAAAAGGAACGGAAGCTTACAGTGAGCTCATAGGTATTCAATAAAACAGTGTCGTTAAAAACTGAAGTTTTATAGACTAAAACACTAATACAACTTTCACATTCCTGGGATATACCAACGCACTGCCAGAAAACATTCTGGTGAAAAATTAGTGGAGTTTTTTCTGTTCCTTATAGAATGGAGAAAATGCCAATCTGAAAAAATAGTTTACATTATACTTAAACTTCTAAAGTACTTAAATACTGTGTGTCCGTTTTACAGTGCCCCTTAGCAAGGAAGATTTATCGTGTTAAAATTCTGCATCCTCTGATACATGCCACGGCAGCTACCGTGGTCACGGCCACAGTGAAAAGACGTGCCGGATATGGAGGTATAGTGGTATTGTCTGGGGGTTAAGAAATTGTAAACCAGAAAGAGAAGCTGATACTAACTGTTGTTAGTTTCATTAACCTTTTAAAGCCTAGCGGTAACTTTACATACCACCAGGTTTAACATTAAAAAATTCTACGTGGTGCCCACATTGCGTTTATGTGTTTTGTACGGATCTCAGAACAAACAGCAACTTTTGTCTTATAAAACATTAAGAGATTGGTTTTTATAACCGAGGTGGAGAGTGTTTACAGTGCGGTACGCACTGAGTCCTTACATAAAACAGACACGTTTCGTCTTTAAAGGGTTAAAACCATTTGAGTAATCTTATTATTGTCATGATCCACGACAGCATTTCAAGTACAAATATTTAAATTCATTGAGGTAAAATCCCGATTACGAAGGGCGAGCGCTGAGATTACAAGACAACTTTACTTCCGGCTTCATTAAGAACACAGATCTGGAGAGGTAATTAAACTGCAACGGAGTAATGCCTGACGTATCAGAGAGACTTCTCAGACTCGTTTCGTAACATCGAAATGTCACACGCGTAATTATACTTCCTACACGCTCATAACAAAAGTACGGCGTCCCTTTCTTCGATTTACAAGAAAGTCACAAATTATTAACAGAAATATGTGCAAATTTTTATACCGAATTTCACGCAAATCAGACAATGAAAGTGGAAAAAATAGGAAGAACTATCACACATTATCCTAAGCAAATTAAAATTGCCTTCACTCTGCCGATTTTCACGAAATTTATGGCTGCTCGACTACTGTATGTAAAGAACTTCTGTATCGAATTTCGTGAAAATCCCACAGAACTTTCATTTATATAGCACAGAAAGAAGAGAGGATGACGAGCAGACAGATGGGTGTGTCTCCATACTAGGTATTCTTTTCACGTCGAACAGGATGTCTAAAATAAGGGGCAGAGGCATGTGATTTTTGCGCCATAGGACCTTCAAAATAATATCCACACCGCCAATATTTATATGACGCGAACTTCTGTACCAGTTTTTTCTTTATTATCAATATCATAGATTATAGTGACGACACGAAACGACACTGAAATTCAGAACGTAAAGTACAGTCTTTTAATTAGGCATACCCTAGAACCTGACTACAATAACTGACCAGTCTCCCTTGAAGGGAACATCGCCTGCAGCGGGTGCCAGGTCCGTTAGACAGCGACCGCTCCCGATTGGGAGGTCTCCTCAGAGTCGTGTTCCTTGAGAATGGAGCACTGAGAGGGTGGTAAACTCCGAACAAGTACCGTGAGGGAAATTTGAAAAGAACTTTTAAGAGAGAGTAAAGTGAAGTGAAGAGAACGTCTTGTGTTGAATGTGCGTATTATCATCGATTTATAGTTACGTAATTCGTATGTGGGTTACTGTATTGTATGTTATCTTATTGTTTTGTATACCTGTCTCATTGTTTTGTATACCTGCCTCATTATTTCGTGTATACGTGTCTCATTGTTTTGTATACCTGTCTCATTGTATACCTGGGTCACAGCGCGGTTGTTAACCTTTTGGAGGACACAGAACTATTTTACCCCTACTGGAAATCGAACCCCGGATCATGCACTCCATAGCCTATGCTCTGTAGAGACCACAGCGTTTAAGGTAAGAGAAACGCAAGGTTTCAAATTTGTGGAAGGTCTCCTTTCTATTCTCCTTTTCTCTGTATTTTTCTTTCTCTTGTCCTCAACTTCGTTCTCTCTCTGTCTTATTTGTCCCTTGTTCCCTCCCACAACGCACCAACTCGACACCCACATTACGTGTCTGTGAATGTTATTGCTTCGCACCATACAACTGCAGTGTTCGTTCCACTCCCCGTGGAAATTTGTCTGCAGTTGACAACGTGACGAAATCCTGACGTCAGTTACGTATAATATGACAGAACGCTCTATGGTGTGTGACGTCACAAGGTCCCATTACTACGTGTAGCGTCAGCCTCCGTCGTATCAAAATATACGGATACATCTGCTCTCTCCCCTTCCACTGATACATGATACTGATATATAATTACTTATTATTGGCATGAGAATGATACCATCTGGCTCAAGACAGGGACAAATGGTGGGCTATTGTGAGCAGGGTAACGAACACTGTGGTTCAATAGAAAGGTGGAGAATGATAAGACTAGAAATAGAGGCTAGATTTCACTTGGGTAGGAACCTTGTGAACAAGCTAGTAGTTGCCCAGATGAAAACTTTCAGGGGATTTTAGGGGCTAGTGAATATTTGTAACCTTGTTAACACAAACTCTATCCTTATCTGTATACTCAGCCAGACGAATGCAATCCTACTTCTTGAAATTTATTTTAATATTATGCTCCCATTTACGCTGTAATCTATGGGAATTTTAATTGAGCTTTTCTTTCAGCCAAAATTGTGCCTGCATTTATCTTGTCTCTGCTGCATGCAACATTTTCCAACAACACTTCAAACCCACATATAAATCGGTATTTTAATGTTTTGCATAATCTCGTTATCAGTGTTTCATTAAGTACTAAACAATAACATTTGCCAGCTGAACAACATATAACGTCTTCTATACAAAGGTAACAGTCGTTCTTGTGCACGTTGTAAAGATATATGGGTGGCGTAAAGTCGAGCTCCACTCATTCTTAACTTCGGCGCTAGGTAGCAGTGAGTGCTTACTTTCACGATCCGGGAAAGGAACCGCCGGTACCCACTGAACAGGATGCCTTGATGGACAATAGAACCGCCCGGGAAGTTTCGGAAAACAGAATAATTTCTCCACCCTGCCTTGAATCGAAAGCCAGAACGTCAGTTCCATGGGCTAGTCACAACACCAACTGACTTCTTCAACTGATACACCGTCCGTAAATAAGCTCAGGTCCACCCCAAGGACAAAGTTACATGTGACCTTAACATTATGCTCTTACTGGGATTTGACCTCGAGTATTCTGGTGGCTACATACGAGCCTTTAGGAGGCAATTGGTGCAGGTTGGAACTACGCTGACAGTTGATGTGAGAAGTTATTCCAAAACGATAACGTGTCTCTAACCACATATAAGGCGGTAGGGTGCGTCCACACTGAGTGCACCCGATCACCTTTCCCTCGGTGTCAGCTTCTCCACAGGGTTGCATAAGTCCCTCTCTCTCTCAGGGAATATTTACTAGGAAGGGGAAAGTAACAATACCGGACGAGTTCATGTCGGTGCCAGACGGCGGTGAACGTGCACCATTTATTGGCAGGGATGATACACAACCAAGTCCAGTATTTAACACTAGCAGCTACACAAGTTACACTCAAAAAAAATCTCTCTCAGGTCCGTTAAATCTATGTGTTGCCTCTTCAAAAACTGCCAACCGGCTTCCTTAGTTCCGGCACAACATTCGACAGCTACCCTCAAAGCCACTGCTTTCGGAATCGAAAGTCATTGGCTGCCTACGGCACCGGCACTTAATGTTCCCGGACAAAGGCCAGTTTAAACTTCTACTGCTTGTCCCAAATCTATTATTCACAAATCCTTTTTCTCAAGTACCTAAACAAAATTACCATAAGGGTTTCCTCATCGCAAGCCTCCGCTAATCCTCCCTGCCTTGTCAGAGTGACGAACTTCGCCAGACAAACAGGCGCTTACCGTTAGCGCTGCCCGATGTTCCCAAGCAATGTTAAGAACATTTCCATACACTAATTTAAAAAGAATAAAATTAACTAAAACCGGGAGACGCGTGCTGTACAACGGCCCTGTTCACACGTCTCATCTGCTTAACCGGATAAACACGCCTAAATCTAGTTAGCCAGCTATCTCAGGAGCACCTGTTCTTGGAATCGAACAAAGTACGGGTTGACTCATAGGCGAGTGTCAGGTTGTTGGCACCTCAGATGGAATTGCCACTGCGTAGTGTGGACGACATTCCAGTGAGTCAGCAAATGCCGCGCGATAGCGTAAGAGGTAAGCCAGCCGTTCCCGAATGCTGTTGGTAAACTTCAAAGAAACACCAGTGGCTTCCTGCCACTATCATGCCGTCAGCATTCGCTGTGTAGGAATTACAGTATGAGTCAGTGTAGATCACTCGTCAGTCTCGTGAAGCTGTTCTGCGTAATTGTTCCCTTGTCGCAGGTCTTGTCAGTTTTACAGAATTAATTTCGTGTGGTTGAATACACGATCTCTGCCAATCACAACAAAAGTTGTCAGCTAAAAGCACGTCTTCTTCGTCAAATATCGAAAACCAATCTGCAAAACCCAGTGTTGGAAATTTTTGCTGTGTACTGACTGTGAGCTGCCAAACGAGGTACTGCATGTGATACTCGTAAGTGCTCTTTCCAGTGTGGACAGAACGCCGGCACAAGCCAGCAAAAGTCAGTGGAAATGCACTGGCATTCGTGTGAGGACCACTACATGCCACTCGCTCAGTGTGGATGGACTCTTACGCAACATAAGCCATTAATGTGATGCACAGCCATAAAAATTCAAATAGATCTTTTCATACAAATTGTGCCCAGTTTACTCCCACCAACAAAGCAGAATTGGTTGTTAATATCGCCCCAGGCGTAAAGTCGACACATGCCCGGTACACGTCTCAGTCGGACCATTAGCAATCCTACACGAGGAGTTTCCGTGGTTTTCATCAGTACTTCCTGAAACGTACAGAATATTACCTTTAACGGCTTCCTTTCAATTGCTTTCAATTCATCATCAATCAATTCGCAAGTTACCGAAACGCCGTAAAGTAGAACATAGTCTTCCTATCATGAAAATAACTGTGGAATTCTTCTAAATTCTAGTAAAAACATTCTCGTGCTAATTTTGTCTCTCACAGCGGTATGACGCACCCACAGGTAGCGAATGACGAACGCGACGTCCACATATGTTTGGTAACAGCGAATATATTGAATAGGCAGTCGCGAACAGCTGAGAAGGCCGGGATGTGGAGTCGGTACACAAAACTTCCGACTTCTCAATTTTTAAATCTCCGACTCCTTTATAAAAGCTCAATATGTATTAATAATGGTAAACCTATAAGACATTTCATCACAACCACGTGAATCATCAGGTTACTTTTTAGTTTAATAATCTATATTTAAGTATAAGTATAATGGTTACTGTAGCTATAAGGGCCCTGGATTTGGAGCATCTAGTTAAGGTTTTAGACTGAGGTCGGAGTCGGTACATTTTAACCGACTCCGACTCCACCTAAAATTCCTTCCGACTCCGACCCGCAGCACTGTGAGAAGGGGTAGTCTTTCAGCTTGAAGGGGTTTGGCGAGGGGTCAACAATTCCTCACTATAGAAGATCAAAATATTAGGACATGAGAGACGAAGCCTCAGACTTGGCCAGATATTATTCGGGCGATCTAATACAAACACATTAGATAGGCAGGGCATTAGCATTTATGATGGTGATGAGAAGCGTGTAGACTATTTTGGTGGGGCACCAGAAGCATAAAAACCATTCGGAAGAACCAGGCTTATATGGGAGTATAATATTAACATGTGTCCTAAAGAAACAGTATCGGAGACAGGACTGGCTGCATCCGGCCGGCACTTGTGAACAACGTAATGATATTTTGGGTTTCATAAAGTGCAGAAAACTTCTTGACTTACTGAGAAATCCCAAGCTTTGAAAAAGGACCCTGGAATTAGTTACTTAGCATTTGTTGCCAAGGTCTAGTTAAAATCTGCCTTTAACATTATCAATAACATGACAAGGAGGCTTACATCTCCGACTGCTAACCATCTTTCTTCTTCCACATCTCTCCATTTATAAATTTGTATTCAGAAGAAAAAAGATAAAACACTCTTAGTTCGGTAAAATACGAAAATGAAATATAGGACATATAATACGTTCACGGCATAAAGGGAAGAAAAAAATCTTGCAGAAAACTGAACTTTTTGACGACACAAAGTCCCAGGCAGTAGTCCCCCCAACCCCCCCTTCCATGCTGTCGAAAGCCCTAGGCCTCCTCATATTTGAGGTTTCCAGATCACCTCAGGCAGTAGTGCTGTACGTAACATCAACCCAGGTATCATGTCGCCCAAACGCTGAGCTGTTATGTAACAAGTATTGTCCCTTACTGCCGAATACAGCTTTGGCCTTGACAGCTTATGTAAGGTCTATACTCTCCGGGCTAACCTTGTGGAATAATTACAGTTCCATTCTAAAACGTCTCAGTCACTTCAAGGCATAGATTTTAATGCCACTGTACTTCAGACCAACACATTTTTAACTTGAACACATTGGCTCATGCACACGAATATTTAACGGTCTTACTTTCTCTTGCGCGCTGTTAGCAACAAGGTTATAGCTGTTCTCGTGCGTAAACGTCTATATCGCTCTTATAAAGTTTCATAAAGCATAAAAACTGTACTGTTTATAAATTATTCCCGTACATGTTTTAGACATTAAGGTAAGTTCATTATTATGCTACCGTGACATTTACCGCAGGAGTTATGCCATCTTTGTTACACACAAATTATAAAGTCTAATTAACGTGTTCTTAATAGGAACATAAAACCCTGGGGCTTCTGCTATCTTAGAATGAATACAGACATTTTTATATTAACCATTAATTACAAATGCAAGAAAATATATAAGCCGGTAACATCAGGCACAAATTTTAACGTGGGCATAGAGAGGATGTGAGGTATACTTTCAAATATTTTTAACCTTGGCACTAGGTGAACAGCAAGCGTCAAGCTCTGGTCGCTTTTACCCTGGTGGAATGAGTCCGCGGTACCCGCAGAACAGAAGGCAGGTTGCGCTGCCGACGTCACTCTGGACAGTTCAGAGCACACACAAATAAATTGCCCCTGCTGAGAATCAAACGCTTAAGGTGACGTAGGAAACTGAATTTTAGATATGTCACTCGAAGTACGTGCTTCAAAGAAACGACTGCTAAACCTCAAGTGTCACTTCGCACACATACACATGTATGTGACGATAATATTAAAGTACATTTTAGAGAGATATGTGGGAAATTGTGGAAGGGATTCAGGTATTTCAGGATAGGGTTTTTGAAGGGTTCTTCAAACATTCGATAAATGTGGACAAATTATTGACTAGTTGAGGACCTGTCGTCGTATCAAGAGGTAAACACCTCTAAAGCTAGGAATGGCGTACGTTTCATATAAAACACAGAATATCAATGAACATTCTATCATGCGAAATATTTCACGTGTCCGTCTGATTGATAGCAATGTAAACGGGTATTCGTAACCAGACTTCGCTAAAGTAGCTGAACTACCCTTTCATTCTTTACACTTCCCTCAGTGCAATCCTAGTAAGTGAACCATAAATTTACCCACAAAACTTCAACACACTTCCATTAAACTCACCGTCATACTACTATTGTACACTGAGCCCAATATATTTGGGAAGTTTTATTTTAAAATTCACGATTCCCTTATTTAAATTCCTGCTACTTTTGTTCAAAAGAGTAATAACTAAATTTGTCGTCACACGAAAAATTCGGTGCAAGATGTGTAGTTCAGCACGATTCTAACCAGTCACCCAGCGACCCACCCAACCAACCAACCAACCAACCAACCAACCAAATAGTTAAATAACTTTTAAAAATAACTAACGAATCTACTAATTTCGTGAAGCTGATCACGACCTCAGATAGCAAAGACATTCCACGTATTTTGTGGAAAACAAATGCTTATTACCGTATTCACAACAGCCCGCTACTTAATCCTATAATGAGCCAAAGTAACTAAATCCACCACACCCCAGCATATTTCTTTTAAAAGCAATTTTAAATTTTATTTCCATCCATGCCTAGGTCTTCCAAGTGGCCTCTTTCCTTCAGTTTTCCTACCAAAATCGTTTATATATTTCTCTTTTCCCCCACCCCATGCATGGTACATGCCCCGCCCACCCCCTTCCCTGATTTAGTCACCCTGATTCTGTTTGGCGAGGAGTACAAGCCATGAAGCTCAGTTTTACATAATTTTCTTTAGTTTCAGTTACTTCCATCTGTTTAGGCCCAAATGATTATGCCACCACATTCTCCAATACTCTCAAGCTTCTCTTAATATGAGACACCACGTTCCACACTCATATACAAGAAAGAGTGAAATTAAATTTCTCTTGATTTTCATCTCCTATTCTTGGATAGCAAACGGAAAGACAAAGGTTATGGATAAAAAAGCAGCAGGCATGCACTTAAACCTGTTGTCGAAAAGCCCAGTCGCTAGCAGTGGGGTCTGGCATATCACGCAGGCAGCAGCTGCCATGTTAAGCGCAGCACACCTTTATATCACACAAAAACCTGTATACGACCTACTCAGGTTTCACACCATGTTGTTTTAAAGATCATATACTGTTATTGTCATAACTATTATATCTACGTATAATAACAAAATAATGTTTTGTAAGATAGTCTATACTTCTGCTTAAATACAGTCGAGTCCGGTTATAACGACATCGGTTTATACGACACCTCGTCTATAGAGTCAGATGTTCTGTGGTACCAATTAATTCCTCACCGTTAACCATAACATTATTCTGTTCGGTTATAACGACACTCGTTTATAACGACACAAAATATTCAGTCCCTTTCATGACGTTATAACCGAGTTCGACTCTACTTCAGAGAATCGTAATATTATGCTACGAGGCTTGTTCTTTCATCCACACAAACACATCTTTCTGATGCCCCTTTAGCCCTCTTCACGCCTTTCCCACGCCTCTGCACGTTAAACCTTCCGACACAAAGAATAAAATATAAAATCTTGCTGTGGAATAAAGCGGTTTGACCCATTTGTCTTACATGCATTGCGAGATTTCTTTGTTTTACTGTCGAGTTTTTCATGTACAAAGCACTGTGGAGAGAATTAAATTTTATTATCATCATCTGTTTTTATTTATTATCTCTCCGATAAAACCAAGTTTATTGTAGAACAAGGCAAAACCACTTTACAGAAAACGCAGTTCCTATTCAGTTTTAAAACCTTTAAACAAAATGTGATATTTGAGGACACCGCGTTTTAGTAAGGTAAGTGAAAACCGACGTTCAGGAACAAAACAAAGCCTGCATCTTGAGATTTGTAGTTCCTGGGCTCTGTCTCCTGCATCCGTAATTGCACTTTGAATTTATCTTTCCTAACCACCATAATCCGTTTCCCACACTACCTCTAAAATAACCTGGAAATTTTCCTACTAGTATCACATTAAAAGTACACGGATTAGGGTATACTGAACTATAATTTTACCTGTTGTTTTGTGTGGGTGTGAAACTTGGTCTCTGACATTGAGGGAGGAACAAAGACTGAGGGTGTTCGAGAATAGGGTACTAAGGAGGATATTTGGGCCTAAAAGGGACGAGGTGAGAGGGGAGGGGAGAAGGCTACATAACGAGAAACGTCATGATCTGTACTCATCACCAAATATAGTCCGGGTGATCAAATCGAGAAGAATGAGATGGACGGGGCATGCAGCACGTGTGGGGGAGGGGAGAGGTGCATATAGGGTTTTGGTAGGGAGAACTGAGGGAAGGAGACCACTTGGGAGATCCAGGCGTAAATGGGAGGACAATATTAAAATGGATCTTCAAGAAATGGGATGGGACATGGAATGGATTGAGCTGGCTCAAGATAGGGACACCTGGTTGGCTCTTGTAAATGCGGTAATGAACCTTCGGGTTCCACAAAATGCGGGGAATTTGACTAGCTGAGGAACTATTAGCTTTTGAAGAAGGACTCTGCTCCATGGAGTTAGTTAGTTCGTTCGTTAGTTAGTTAGTTATATTATGAGTTATGCTCTTATTTTCAGCATACCTTTGTAATTGATGCTACGAAATCTTCGAAGTATTGTATTCAGCTTTAATCTGACACGGAATTCAGAAAGGTTTCTGTTTTGCTAACTACATCATATTAAACGTCAGCAGAACCAGGTTTATTACCTTTACAGCAACAGAAACTCTCGTCTCTCTGACTGCAGCTCTGTACAACAGCGCAACAGAATTTGTTTTCCGGTCATCTTTCGAATACAATAAAAGTGAAGCTAAGGTAAGTATCTACGTATTCTAGACACCAGAATTGTTCAGATGCGAACCGTCAGATAGCTTCATTTCCTGTATCGAATGAGCTACAGGATTTTACACTAAAATAATGGCACAGTTTCTGGCAGCCGCGAGAGATTCGTCTCTTGCACAAAGCGTGAAGGCTGGTTGTGGAACTCAAGGAATCCATTCTTAATGGGTACTGACAACTATACTGGGGAGCAAGTCGGGTGGAGCCTGCAGCTGACCTCTAACCTCCAAATACTGCCAAGGTTAAAAACGAGTGTGGACCCATATCATGGTTCGTGCGGTTAAGTACCGGCCTGTCAGCTCAGATAAACGGGTTAAATCTGAAGCTGATTCCCGAGCGATACGTTCAAAGAAGTTCTGTGAGACAAGATACTCTCCCAGCACTTCGCTTTTGGCCTGTCTATATCAATTCACAATTGCTTCATACCCGTTCAGTCAACTATCACCCACGCTATATAGCCTAAAATGAGCAACTGACAGTGTCGCTAAGTAACGTGTTTAAGAGTCCGTGAACCTACACGTCCATTCCGCCATATTTGGTCGTGGTGTAGGGGCTAATTAAGCGATTTCTGCTTCACCTTCACTTCACTTTAGCCGCCTGGGAATGTTACTCCTTTATTCATTGTAGGAGTGCAAGAGGCTGTACATAAAAAGCCGCTGGGATATATAATCCAACACGGCCCACAAAATCCATCTACCGTCACACTCACAACACACTTCCTTCATGGGTTTTGAAGTTTGCAAAGTGATGTAATAAGAATTCTGGTCTTACGGGGTCTGACTCCGCGGCACTGGATGTGTGGTTTTCGAAGTTACAAAGCAACATTTCGACTTAAAATTCAAGTGTTGAAGATAGGGAAAACACGTTCTTATGAAACGTCTGAAACAACTCATCTAGCGAAACAGTGACATCCCTAGAGCTAGAACTCTAAGACTGTCCGATCCCCTGACGTTTAACTCGAGTGCTAACGTTCCCCACTCGAATTCCAGAGGCGTCGGGTTCGAATCTTGGTAGGTCTACACACTACCCCAAGACAATTCGTGGCTTTCCTCAGATCCAGCAGACTAGCAGCGGGATAGTAACTTAATTAGGCAAGGGATATACGAACCAATTACAGTCGAACTCGGTTACAACGTCACGAACGGGACTGAATATTTTGTGTCGTTATAAACGAGTGTTGTTATAACCGAGTAGTGTAAAGCTGTGGTTAAGAGTGAGGAACTATATGGTTAAGAGTGAGGATTTAGTTGGTTCTATAGAAAATCTGACGCTATAGACGAGACGTCGTATAAACCGATGTCGTTATAAGCGGGTTAAAGTGAGTAGAGAGCATTCCACTTTCGCAGCCCAATCAGATTGCAGGAATTGTATGACGTCACCACTTCACCACGCCCCCTGACCAAACAGAGAGCGCCACATCATAGTCACATGACCTAGCCGACCAATCGCGTTGGATGTAAACAAAGTCACATGACAAGGTCAATGACCTTTTACAGTAATGTAAACAAATATGGCGGCTATGCGCTCTAAATGTAAACAAACATGGCGGCTATGCGCACTGAATTAAACAAACCCACGTGACCAGGTGAATGACCTTTACTTGAAAATAAACAAATATGGAGACTATGTGCACCTAACCTAAACATAAACTAGTTATAACAAAACGACGTGACCAAGTCAATGACCTCTACTAGAATACAAACAAATATGGCGACGACGCGGTATATTTGAATTTTAAATATGGCCGACACGGCGCGAAGTTTAAATTTTCAAATATGGAGGAAACAGCGCGAAGGTTAAGTGAACAACATGGCGGTTTATGCGGGAAGTTTAAATTTTAAACATGGAGGGATTTTATAGATGGTGGTTTATTTGAATTTTAAAGATGGCTGTATATGTGAATTTTAAATATGGCGGAATTTTTAAATATGGCGGAAAGTTTAAGATGGCGGGAATTACAAGATGGAGGTATTTTAAATATGGCGGCTTGTTTGAATATTAAAGATGGCGGAATATTTGAATGTGTCTAAAGTTTGCATTTTAAGGAAAGGGGTGGCTGGGTGGTAAGATAATGGAATCAAAATCGAAAGATTCTAGGTTCGCATACTACCTACCCGACCATTCCTTTTTTTAAGGATTGGAAAAAGGTAATAACAAAATAAAGAACACAATTTTTTTCATACTCACTGATTATCACATTTTCCACATTTATTATTAATGGAATGTTTTATAAGTTATCTCATCATACAATGTTTCAAAGTCAATAGCATTTGTTTGAGGTGATGTACAGAAAGAATTAAATTCGAAACACTTGTTTCGCCATTGTATGAGTTCGTAGTGTAGTTTACAGGGTTTGAGTATTTGTCTGTCTATACAAGACCCAGCAATTGAGTTACAGTTAGGTTATTTCTGAACAATTGCCCTCAGGGCTTAAGATGGCCCAGTCAGATTACTCATGAAGTTGCTTTTGGTGTGGACTTGTAACTGCTCTGGAATGCGAGTTATTCTTAGAATGCAGGCTTCATTTAGCCCATCCACGGACTTGTAGGAAAAGGAATAAATATTTTTGTTATAAATGTGTTTACAACAATTGAAAATCGATTTCGTTTATTAGCGGTGGCGCACAGAAAGCATTTGATCGGATCCAGTTGTCTCGCCATAGGACTAATTGGTGATGACCCTCAAAGAGCTTTAAAATGTGTGCATTTATGTTAGAGTTACTTAAATGTAAAAGAGTCCTCCACTGGCCTTTACTTAACAACACATATGAATTGTAACATGTAATTAGAATAGAACGGTTATAATATGTATCTAAGAACTGGTGACTCTCGCCGAGTCGATAGGACGAATTTTTAAAGATCTTGTTTTTAAAAGGCTCTAGGGTGAACCATTCCGTAGGGCTTAGCAATACTTGATGTGTGGAAGTACCGATTTTAACGTGTGGTATGAAATATTCATTTAGGAATACGGAAACACACTTTGTTCCTACGTTGTTGAGGAAGAAAGTGCGATTTAGCAGACCTGGCATCTGTAAAAGCAGAAAGTATAGCTACTAATGCTGAACATAGTACGTTAAAAAATCTAGTAATTGTTCACTTTAGTTGAGTAATACTTACACTTATGTACGGGTGCAATCATAAGAAGAGCAATACCTTACAACCTGAATGTATGAAGTACACTACGATACTAAATGTTATAGCACTGGATTACTTATAAATGAATATTAGAAAACCAGCTCCAGGTTAGAATTTTATGCCGAGCAGGAACTTTCTGATTCCGAGTGGGAATGCCTACGGCTATATGGTGTTTCGAACGTCGGAACTCCGAGAGACAGACCGGCGTCAGATGTACAGCCTAATGCGCGAACATTAAGTTAAATGGAAATAAATACAGGATTATATTAGTAGAATGTCCAAGGCTTAAACAAAGAGACTAGTATCCTAAAATCGCATATATATACCACGTAGTTAAATAATAGAACTTTATTCTTGAATGAGCTACCACGCTGTGCAGATAATTCTTGGATATTCTGAGCTACATCAGGGTGATTATTTGGAGACGACTAAGTTGCATATGAATCTGCTGTTGGTGAGAATTTTAACGGAGCTAAAGTTGTACTGGAAGTAAGTGATTCTATACAATTTGATATAAATGGCAAAGAAAATATTTCTGACTAGACAGCGAGCTATTCCAACAACTGATTTCCCTCATGTTAGCGCAGGACGCAGGGAGTCGGAAGCTGGCCCGTCTAGTGGAAACACTTTGTCTAGGATGGCAGATGAGTTAACTTTTATGATTTTGGACGGGACCACTAAACTTTTCCAAAATTTAATGCGACCGGGCGTAGTTTGTTGATTAAATTTAACTCCCCTGGTGATGAGCAGGAACCCACTTCTTATCTCCGCGAATGCATTACCGGATTAACTAATTATTTAGTTGACCAAGTGCCGGATAGAAATATGGTGGGACTCACTATCCGTAACACTGGGAATGTAAAGGATAAAGTTTATGGGATTAGCCTGAGACGCCGTGATCAGCTGAAACCTGATGTGGTCTGGGATGTGCTCGGAAGGTGATTCAGAGCAACTCTAGTTTTGGTCTGACTGACCGTCTCGAGATTCGTCTGGATCATGTTAGGATGCCAGCTGGTAACAGGAGAGAATAGACGAAGGTTCGGTCTTTAGATGTTTTGAGTGCTGTCAAAAAGGGTATCGTTTTTGTTAAGGCAACGTTCTTGTGTTTAGCTCTTGCCCTTATTATTGGTATGGCCCGAGAGAATGGTGACCCGAAATACAAATCATATAGGAATGGTTATGGACTTGATGGGCCTGTTGAAGAACTCCTGAAGGCTTCCAGGGTGGATCTTTCTGAGGGCGGAGGACTTGAGGAACTTGCACAGTTTCAGGATTATCTTTCGGACTACAAAATTATTGTTTATGACGGATTGAGTACCGATAGACTCATTTTTAGTGGAAATTCTCTTTCGGATAAGAAACTGTATTTACCGTATGATGCGGACGCGGGTCATTATGGTATTACCAACATTAAGGATGCAATGGCTTAAAAGCATATATGTAACGCGTGTGACGCACTGTACGACTATACACACACGTGTAACAAGGTTGTTCCCTATGTACCGCAACACCCCATGCACCAAAGGTCATTCTAAGCATTGTGATACATGCAAAAGGTCTTTTCTTAGTGAAAAGTGTTTTCAAAATCATCTAACCCTGAAGGTGAAAGGAAAGCTAGTGTGCCAGTGGAGACAAATATGCCGAAATTGTAATTTTTTTAGTAACTTCAGATTCTAAGCACGAATGTTTTAAGAAATTTTGTACTTATTGGAAAAAAAGCAACCTTCGAGGCATCTTTGCTATATGGCTTCAATCAAACCTAGTAAGCTTTCAGACAGATTTATGTACGTTTTCTTTGAGACGGCGTCTACGCAAGATCTGGAGGGACATGAAGGAACTTTCGAACATGTACCGAACCTTATTTGTGCTCAGCAAATGTGTTCAAAGTGTGAAACAATTACGGATATGAATGTCGATTGTGAACAGTGCGGCAAGCGTGTTCACTTGTTTTGGAAGGCCCCCTTAGGCAAATTTATTGATTATCTCCAGCAGTCGAGACCATTCGCGGATAAGATATTTGTTATGTCGCATATTTCTCGCGGCTATGATGCACAGTTTCTTTTGAGAAGCTTTCTGGAACTGAGATGGGTGCCGAAATTGATAATGGATGGTACCAAAATTCTGAGTATGTGTGTGGAACATATAGATTTTCTGGATTCACTCAATGTCTTGCCTATGTGTTTAAAAAGCATGCCCAAATCATTTGAACTCACCTGCAAGAAGGGATACTATCCCCACTTTTTTAACACGGCTGACAATTTTGATTATGTGGGCCCTTATCCCGAACCAAAGTATTAGGGGGCGGACTTTATGTCAGGTGATGAGCAAGCCCAATTTTTGGAATGGTATGAGGAGCAAAAAAAAACAAAATTTTCCGTAATAAGGAAGAACTGTTGGCCTACTGTATGGATGATGTCAATTTATTGAGGCAGGCATGCTGTGCTTTCTGGAATTTATTTTTGAAATTGGTCAAGATGGACCCTTTTCGGCGGGCTATAACTATATCATCCATTTGCAATAAGGTGTTCCGGACAGTGTTTCTGAAACCTGATACTGTGGGTCTTATCCCGAGAGAGGGGTACCGAATGGGAGAACGCCAGTCTGTTGAAGCTCTTCAATGGCTGGCGTATATCGGTCGGACGAGGAACAATGTGACTCATGCCGGTAATGGGTGGGAGGTTCGTTTGGATAGGGTACCAAATTTGAAAGTTGATGGGTATTGTGCAGAGACTGGGAAAGTCTGAATACCTAGAGTGTTTTTGGCATGGGTGTCCATGCATGCCCAATCGACATGAATCCATTGGTAACACCGGCGAGACATTGCTGAGCAGATATGAGGAGACAATGGCTCGGCTGCAAAGGATTAGAGATGCTGGTTACAAAGTTATTTCGATCTGGGTTTGTGAGTTTAAGAAATTACTGCGCGAAAATCCTGGCCTAGAAAATGAACTCAGCTCACACCCCTATGTGAAGAACTCTCCCATTAATATTCGGGATGCCTTTACGGCGGTAGAACCGAAACGTCCAAGACGTGGTACAGAACCAAGCAGGGTGAAGAGATCCACTATGTGGACGTAATCAGTCTGTACCCATACATCTGTAAATACGGTAAGTTTCCAGTGGGCCATCTGGAGATGTATGTAGGTGCAGACTGTCCCGCTGACTGCTTGGATAGGGAGGGGGTAATCAAATGTAAGGTTTTACCACCCAGGAAGATCTACCATCCCGTGTTCCCGTATAAGAGCAATTCTCGGCTGATGTTCCCTTTGTGTTCTGAATGCGACGACAGTATGAACCAAGCGACTATACACACTCTGATGAGGAGCGATGTATAGTCGGTACATGGGTGAGGGATGAGCTCCGTAAAGCCGTAGAGATGGGTTATGGCTTAGTGGAGACATTTAAATTTTGGGAGTACAATGTGACGCGCTATGATAAAGCCACCAATTCAGGGGGTCTTGGTGCACAGTACGTTAACATGTTCCTAAAATTAAAACAGCAATCATCTGGCTATCAATCCTGGGTTCGTACTTAAGAAGACCAGGACAAATACATTGCGGACTATCGGCGTGCAGAGGGAATTTCTCTAGACAAGGCATCTATTTCTAAAAATGCTGGGCAGTGTACTTTGGCAAAGTTGAAATTGAACTCTATGTGGGGAAAATGGGCTCAGAACCAAAACAAGACCCAGGCAACGCTTGTTTCCTCAGAGAAAGAGTTTTACGAGCTTTTAACAAGTCCGGGTACTGAGGTCACAAACCTCATATTCCCGAACGATGACGTGGTGTGGGTTTCTTGGAAGCATTCTGACGAAAACCTACCCACAGGGAAGAATGTCAACGTTGCTGTCGTAGCATACGTGACAACCCAAGCTCGGCTGAAACTATACGAGTATCTGAGTGAGCTGGGTGAATCTGCATTATACTGTGATACAGATTCGGTCATTTACGTGCATAAAGTAAGTATGACACAAAAAGTCAAGACAGCCGATTATCTTGGTGACCTCACAGATGAACTGGAGGAGTTTGGCGCGGGCTCCTAAATCGAAGAGCTTGTTTCAGGTGGCCCGAAAAACTACGCATTTTCTTTCTTTTGCCCCTCGACCGGAAAGCGTACAACAAAATGTAAAGTGAAGGGCATAACCTTGAACTATGAAAATTGAAAGGTTGTGAACTTCACTTCCTTAAGGAGGATGATTTTAGAAGACGACTCACCTGTTCATGTACACAATCCGAAAAAGATCAAATGGAAGCATGGTGGTATCATAGTTTCTGAACCAGAAACCAGGGAATACAAGGCTGTTTTAAGAAAGGCCGGCTTATGGCCAACTTTGGTTCCTTCCCTTATGGGTATTTTTAATTTGTTTTTATTCCTGGTGTTTTTGTCCCGATGATGGCTGTAGTATACACAGAGATGCCACTACATTTCATACTTCATTTTAGATTATGACGCTCAAGTTACAATATCCATTTACGCTGATGGTTGTAGGACAAAGCGCATGCGGCAAGCCTACATTTGTAATTAAATTGATAGAGTGTAGGGAGCAGCTTTGTGACACGGTGCATAACAATATCGTCTGGCGTCACAGTGAAAACAACGCGCCACATCATCTGAAAAACGTTTCATTCGTTAAAGTTGTTCCTGATTTTGATAATCCAGAACATGTGCCTACATTAATAGTGTTGGATGATCTTATGGACTCTGCTTATTCGACAAAAGTCAGCTAATTGTTTACAAAAGGATCACACCACCGTAACATTAGTTTGGTTTTAATTACTCAAAACCTTTTCCCTCAAAGACCATCGGCGCGTGACATTTCTTTAAATAGCAAGTATATGGTTGTGTTTAAAAATCTTAGAGACAAGACACACGTAGTGCACTTGGCTCGACAATTGTACCTTGAAAACATTTCTAGTTTTCACAAGATTTACTTGGACGTTTGTAGAGACCCGCATACTTATTTGTTTTTGGGTCTAACACAGTCAGTCAATGATCTATTGAGGTTTAGAACAAAGATATTTCCAGACAAGGTTACCGAGGTGTTTGCACCTGTAGAAAGTAATGAACCGATTGAAATCACATCTACACTATCTCCACGTTCTTAAAGACGCTAAACCACAAGCCAGACGCGCATTACTCACATCAGCAAGTGACGAGTTAATAAAAGTTATTGCTGAATGCGCTATTAATATATTACACGGGAATCTTAAATTATCTATAGAAGAAAAGAATAAACTCAGTAAATATAAGGGCAAGTTACGTGCGCTGGTTAACCCGAAAATAAGATTGAAAAGTAGCCGTAAACTTTTAATTCAAAGAGGTGGATTTATACTTCCTTTGCTGACAAGTATATTATCATATGTAATAGGTTCTTTAATGAATAATAATTAAAATGGCTTTACAACGTATGATTTATTTCCGCCAGAACTGTGGGAAAATCGCTCTCAAACAACACCACCACCGCCTCTTAAAAAAATGCTGGACAGTAATGATCACAGCTCTCATAAATGGACGCAAGTTCGATTGCATCAGGACCCGTAATTGAAAACTGAGAAACGAAAGCGTGACCCCATCCCAATCCCTATAGTAGAAACAGGAGGTACCCCCAGATAGTAAACCTAGTTTTAAAACAAAAGCAAAACGTAAACGCATTATAGGTTCAGCACCAGTGTTTAACACTGAAAGTACAGAATCAGAAACCGATACTGAAAGCAGTGTTTCACCGCTGCATTCAAAGTATATTCAGGGTGTGTTAAGGCGTAAAGTATCCCACGAACATATATTCGGTGTATATCAGGACGACGCTAACGATTATTTTAAAATTGGTCGTTCCAAGTTCAAGTTTAGTAACAAAAACGTGTTTGTAGACGGTAGGAGTTATAAGGCGACACCTGGTCTGTGGGAATTGCTGACCAACTCACGACCTGATAAGGACACGGTCACTAACCAAGACCGACAGGCATATAAACAGATATTACTTCATTCAAATGCACATAGAGTTGATTATGACCCTACTGGACGTATCAGAGCTAACAAGGGTGTTAAATATACGCGGTTTATTTCGCGACTCTTTAACGACACACCTAAACAACAAATAGACTGGGAAACTGGAATAATGTCACTAGGTAAATTTTATTATGATCCAGAACATCCCGCAGGTTTCGGATCTGTACCAAATCTGGTAAAGGCAAGTAAAAATAAGAGGAAAGATGTGCAAGAATGGCTGTCGGCACAGGACACCAACACTCTACATAAACCAGTACGCAAAAGATTTCCTCGCGATCCATATCCTGTAACTAACATTGACGATATTTGGGAGATGGATCCCGCAGATTTAACCAGTCTGTTTAAATATAACAATGGAAACAAACTCCTCCTAAATATTATCGACGTGTTTTAACGCTACGCATGGAGTGTTCCTATAAAGGATAAGACTGGGGCTTCGGTAACTACAGCTTTAAAAACTTTATTTAAAAGTAGACAACCGCTCACTTTACAATCAAATAAGGGTACAGAGTTCCTAAATAAAACAGTACAGCGGTATCTCAAGAACCAAGGTGTAAGTTTTCATACGACTCACAACCCGGATATAAAGGGACCTACTACTGAAAGGTTTAATAGAACGCCGAAGACCAGAATGTATCGATACTTTACCAAAAATAACACATACCGTTACTTGGATGTCCTAGATAAGCTTGTGAGAGGTTACAACAATTCTATACATTCCACAAAAGGAATGTCACCTAATAAGGTCAACTCATCCAACATTCACGCTGTGTGGCAGCGAGTGAATAATCTACGCACAGCTATCCCTCAAAGTCGAGTTAAATTTAGAGTAGGGGACCTAGTTCGCATAACAAAGGAAAAGGTAAAATTTGCCAAAGGGTATGAGCAAACTTTTCTACAGAAATATTTCAAGTAGTGAATGTTATTCACCGCATGCCGCAACCTGTTTACGTACTGACAGACTTGCAGGCTCGACATATAGAGGGCCAGTTTTATAACTACGAACTTGTAAAAGTAATCGTATTCCAGAAACAGAATTTCAAATAGATAAAATAGTACGCACTCGTAAGAAGGGTGGCATTGAACAACATCTTGTCAAGTGGAAAGGATACGACCAGACTTTCAACCCGTGGGTAAACTCTTCCGATATTAAAAAATATAATGGATCAGTTTTACGTGGTGTTGCCGTCGGAGAGTTCGGCGTATTATTTCCCGCGAAACACAATTTCAAATTTCAGAACAAAGTTAGCTAATCCAGTCGAGCTCGAACCCGATAAGTGGGAAGTCGGTCTAGTCGAGATATCTTATCCTAAAGGCTATAAGAAGCAGCTATTACACAATACCGTGAGGCTAGATTCTATGGAAATCAAATTTCCTGTAAGACATTACACATCTCTTCACGACATTTTCGTAACTCTTAAGAAGCATTTTAAAACACCTGACGAAAAANTCTGTAACGGGCTTGAAGATTTGGCAAAGACAATTATGACCCCTGCAAATTGCCGTTCTTTCAGAATACCTGAATCGGAAACAAAGAACTCTAACTTTGCGGCACCTGAACCTATATTTGTGTACACGGACATTATCAAACCAAATGTGGTAGGGGACTCGTATGTCAGGCTCTTAACTTCTTTGAATTTTCATCGCCTACAGGGCACCACAGTTTTTACTATCCAATTTACAGTCCGGTGGAACAATCTTTCATAGAGTCGATCGGGATTCGTCTGGTTACAAAGTCTGGTGAAGATGTAGCTTTCGACGATAGTGACATTCCGTGTTTTGTAAAGTTACACTTTAAAAATAAACCCTCAGCATAATACTTCTCAGTTTATCAGATACCATGAATCGTTATACACGATACTATATTAATCAAAGCGGTGGTGGTGAAATTGGTTCAGTATACAAGGCCAGTTTTAGAGTGCAGAGGGGTCATGATATTGGGTCTTTTTCAAAGGACTTCCGTTTCGTTAAACCTCTATTTTATTGAGGGGCAAAGGCTGTAGGTAAGGAGGCCTTAAAAAGAGGTTCAAACATCTTGACAGATCTGCTAAATAAGGAACCCGACCAGCAGGTTGGACAAATTTTGAAGTCACGTTTTGATGAAGCAAAGGATAACCTCGAACACAAAATCAAGAAAATGACGGGGTCTGGTTTGTGTTTAAAAAGAAAACGTAAGCCGAAAATGCTCATTCTCAAGGTAAACGTAGGAAGGTAAAGGATATTTTCACAGCTGAATAATGGAATGTTCAAAATCGGGTCTTGATATATTTCTCAAGCGCAACATACACACGTCTGTAGTAAACAGTCACACCATTACATACAAACCTATCGACCCTGCAGATAACCCTGCTCAGTTGGAATTTCATTGCTCTGCCCATAGTGATTTCTACATTGACTTAAATTCAGTGCGTCTACTCTTGCGCATTAAGCTTTGTGAAAACTGATGGAACTGATCTGACTGGTGCTGAGCCAAATACAGTAGGCTGTGTTAACAACTTGCTACACTCAATGTTTAGTTCTCTCCGTGTCTCATTAAATGGGAAACCAGTCTCTCTCCACGAGACAAATTATCATTACAAAGCATACCTTGAAAAGCTGTTAAATTACGGTGCGGATGCGTCTGGCAGACTGGTCAGACTGTAATGGCTCTCTTAGTGATTGATTTTACTTATTTGGAAGGGAGGGATGGTGAGATGGTTGTGAAGGAGCTGGCATTTGCCGATTCTATGAACAACAGAGTGTCATCGTATGTCTTAAAAGGCCATACGCTTGGGAAGAAGTGCCTATGTTAAACGCTAGAATTAATCAAGCTATGGATCGTGGGTGTAATTGGAATGATGGTGATATATTGTATTCAGAGCTGGAAATTATTCTCCACCGCGAAGCATCATCCGCTGTTGCAATATACTGCTTTGGATCCCTGAAAACAGCGTTTATTAGTAATCTTATCGAGCGTAAAGTTATTGACATCACACAACTAAGATACCCGCAGCTTGAAAACATATGTTTCCCTACCATCAGCTGTACAATTGCGTGTCATAACAAATCTAAATATTTTTGTGCGCTACGATCTACACATTCATTAGCACAATGGCTACACTTTCACATTCTTAGTTTCCAGTATGCAGGATGTCCGCTTCAACCTCGTTGTCATTAATGTTTTCCAGATGTCAACGTTACTTGAACGTGTCTAATTCCTGAACAAGCAAAGGACCAAGTACGTGAGCATCTTTCTCGATGAACACCTAACACCGCAAGTGAAGATTGTGACTTCTTCGCGTAATGGGGTTCTCAATCAAATACAGTGGTTCATTCTGGTGACATTCAAGAATGATATACCAAAAAATGAAGTGCATGAACTTGGTGACTCGCGTCATACCCTATCTGTGTACTGTGGACGGTATATCCGCATCACGTCTGAGGACGTCAATGTGTTGTTGAATAAATCAGAGTGGTCATATCTGACGGAGCTGGCTGGTTCGTGTATAGACAGACAAACACTCAAACTTTGTAACTTACACGACGATCTCATACAATGGCGAAACAAGTGTTTCGAATTTAATTCTTCCTGTACACCACCTCAAACAAATGCTATTGACTTTGAAATATTGTATGATGAGATAATGTATAAAACATTCCATTAATAAAAAATTGGAAAAAATGTGATAATTGTGAGTATGAAAAGAAAAAGAAATTTTGTTCTTTATTTTGTTATTACCTTTTCCCATCCTTAAAAAGAAGGAATGGTCGGGTAGGTAGTATTCGAACCTAGAATCTTTCGATTTTGAGTCCATTATCTTACCCCCCGGCCATCCTTTCCATAAAATGGCGAACTTTAGTCACATTCAAATATTCCACCATCTTTAATATTCAAACAAACCGCCATATTTAAAATACCTCCATCTTGTAATTTCCGCCATCTTAAACTTTCCGCCATATTTAAAAATTCCGCCATATTTAAAATTCACATATACAGCCATCTTTAAAATTCAAATACACCGCGGAACCGCCATCTTTAAAATTCAAATAAACCGCCATCTTTAAAATCCCTCCATGTTTAAAATTTAAATTTCCTGCATAAACCGCCATGTTGTTCACTTAACCTTCGCGCTGTTTCCTCCATATTTGAAAATTTAAACTTCGCGCCGTGTCGGCCATATTTAAAATTCAAATATACCGCGTCGTCGCCATATTTGTTTGTATTCTAGTAGAGGTCATTGACTTGGTCACGTCGTTTTGTTATAACTAGTTTATGTTTAGGTTAGGTGCGCATAGTCTCCATATTTGTTTATTTTCAAGTAAAGGTCATTAACCTGGTCACGTGGGTTTGTTTAATTCAGTGCGCATAGCCGCCATGTTTGTTTACATTTAGAGCGCATAGCCGCCATATTTGTTTACATTACTGTAAAAGGTCATTGACCTGGTCATGTGACTTTGTTTACATCCAACACGATTGGTCGGCTAGGTCATGTGACTATAACGTGGCGCTCTCTGATTGGTCAGGGGGCGTGGTCAAGTAGTGACGTCATACAAATCCTGCAATCTGATTGTGCTGCCAAAATGGAAGGCTCTCTACTAAGTGTAATTAACTCTACAGGGCTCTGACGATGGTTTATGACTGACATAATCGTCTTTTTGGACTTTGTCCATTGTCTATATTTTGACGACGCACAACGTTTCGTAAGCCGACTCTGCTTCCATCTTCAACCAAAAAAACACTATATGCCGGGTCCACATCAGTTTATTAATTCAACTCTATAGGTTTCTGGCGATGCAGCATGGCTTACTGTCAAGATCTTATCTTTTTTCGAATTTTTTCATCGTCTACAAGAAGAACGACGTTTTGGAAACTGGCTCTGTTTACATTTTCCAGCAAAGATGGTGGACAAAGACTAAAAGAGAAGATTGTGTAAGCGAGTAATTTATTACTGTATTCACAAATTTTCCGTCGGCTTTACCAAGTGACATCACCAAGATAAGTCCAAATTTCATCTAAGAAAATTAATAACACCACGTTACATGGTACCTTGAACCAGAAAGCCATAATCAAAAACAAATTTTCTCCACACCATAATGTTTCACTGAATAGGAAAACCAGATATTTCTATACTTGGGTAAAACAGGCAGAGAATGAAAGTGCCCATTCAATCCAGTTCTAGAGTCAATAACGCGTACAGCAACTTATAAAATATGCTGTTTCCTGAATCAGGAAACATGCGTGAAGACTGTCCCATCTATTACCGAGATTAAAATGCGTGGGTATACAAGTATGTCTGTACCACTACAAACACCACGCAGTGGAGCTCAACTGTTTAAAAGCACAGTGCTTACTATAAGCAACATCTGCTTTAACATCCAACCACGTTGCAAACTCGCCCACACAGTGTGTTTGTGTGTTTTGTATGATTCCTGAAATAAATAAAATATTAATCGAGTTCCATGGTGAAACAGTGTGCTTTCTGTGATGTAGAACTAAATTTGTCACTTTAATTAAAACTAATTGCAAGTTTAGTCAATAAAGCGATATCACAAATTTTGACATACGAAATTCAGGGTTGTGTTCTGTACGGATCTCAGAACAAACAGCGATTATTTCGTTACACAGCATTAACAAATTGTTTTGCATAATTGAGACGGAGTGTGTTTACTGCGCGGTACGGACTGAGACTTTAATTATAATTCAGATGAAAGCTAGTACTTAAAGTGTTGAGAGTTTTATGCAGGGAAACATATTTTCTCAGAACTTGCAAAGTTTATTTGCACATGATGTTTACAGCTCACAGACGTACATACTTTACGATACTTTGATTTATATGTTGTAAGATTTCTTCGACAGTCTTGGAATGCCAACTGCTGCTAACGCCATTTGGCAAAATGAGAACAGTTTGTCCATTTATATATTTCTGGAGCGACATCAATTTCGAGTGACTGTAAAACTTGGATTGCTGTTAAACTTTCTTGTACCACTTTGCTGTTTCTAATTGTTAGCTATTATCAATTTACGACAAGAAGAAATAAGATTCTAAATGGTGTACTTCTTGGCGTAGGACAAAGATTATAAAAAAAGAGATTTACTTTCAAAACCTCAGACAGTTTGCCGGCACACATGTAAATGAAACTTGATTTACGTCCATACGAAAGACAGGAAATGCCACTGCGCTGATTTTCATGAAAATAAGAAATTCTAAGCAAATTATATGCAGATGTTATGCGGAATTTTACCCTACTCGGATTCTAGATGTACAAAGTGCAGGAAAAAATCCATTTATGCATTTCAGTAAAGTATGCCATTTATACCCCATATTTTCACAAAATTCAAGTCACTGAATACATTTATATGGACACCCCGTTTACTGAAATTTATCCAGATCGGACGAAAAATGTATAACATGAAAAAATAAATTATCCAGAACCTCAATGTATGACAACTACTGCCTTAATTTTTGCGAAATATAATACTTGCTCCACAACGTTTGCGTTAAAACACCTTTTATGAAAACCCGAAAAACAGTTTAGTTGTTGGTAACAGATCGCAAAGAGAAGAACGGAGCGACATTGTCTGTAGGTAAATTTTTTTACGTCGTAAGAAACGGCTATAATGCAAGGAATAACAAAGAAACGGGAGGCAGGAAGAAACAGCGAAACGAAGGGGACAGGACATGAATTGGAAAGATTTAAAAGCAAATAATGAGGGAAAGGAGAATAAAAGAAATTAGAACGAAACAAAGGAAATATTAAAGAACATTGCTCTAAGCATAATAAAGCGTTTATAGGACTAAGCGCGTTAAGAGACAAAATCATACCTTGTTGCCTCAAGAGTTAAGAATTATCATGAGTTAAGAGTTAAGAATTATCACGAGTTAAGAGTTAAGAATTATCAAGAGTTAAGAGTTAAGAATTATCATGAGTCAAGAATTATCACGAGTTAGGAATTAAGAATTATCATGAGTTAAGAGTAAAGAATTATCATGAGTTAAGAGTTAAGAATTATCATGCGTTAAGAATTAAGAATTATCATGAGTTAAGAGTTAAGAACTATCATGAGTTAAGAGTTAAACATTATTATGAGTTAAGAATTATCATGAGTTAAGAGTTAAGAATTATCGTCAGTTAAGAGTTAAGAATTATCAGTTACCGCGTTTTAAGCAACATTTATTTACTTTAGGTTTACCATTACCTATCCGATGTACAAGACGAAGGAACATATGGCAATACCGTTTGTTAAAACGCCAGAATGAAAATTTTCGGAATTCCGTACGACGTTTGAAATTGTAATGCAGCATTGCCTGAGGATGTTTGATGTTTTGGGGCTGTGGTATGTGGGCCGTGAATAAGGAAGAATTTCGTAGGCTAGGAAATGCTTCTGCTGAAAGTAAAATGTACACATATATCAGTTTCCATTTCAAATAGCCCTCAAACAGTGTACAGGCCTTCTGCGGGTTCTATCCAGAAGAAAATCTACACTAAAGACATGAAACGTAACACCATGCATATTACACTTGCGTTCCAGACTTTCTTTCAGAGGTTCAGACTTAAATAATCTGTTGCCAGAATTCCCTTGAATATTATGGAAAAAACAACTCTTTAAAGACTGAGATTAACCTGAATTATACTTAAAGGTCCAGTTCGTACCGCGCAGTAAAAACTCTCCTTCTCTGTTATAAAAACCACTCGGTTAATGCAGTATAGGAAAATAATCGCAGTTTGTTCTGATGTCAATAAAGAAACATAAACACGCTATGTTGGCAGAACATGGAATTTCTGAATGTGGAACCTTATGGTACATAAATTAACAAATGGTCTTCAAAGATTTGAACAGAAAAATGAATTTTACCTGCCGTCTTATCACCGAGGCGGTCCGTATTCGATAATAGACAAGTTCATGTGGGATTTGTGGTGGACAAGGTAGCATTCCGACATATTTCTCTACGAATACACCTCACCATTATTTTTTAGCATGATCAACGGAAAAATTGATCAATTTACCGCTCCTTCTTACGACTTTAAAAATCCCGTCGCCGTAAATATAGGATTCTTGCGTTCGCAATCATTCACGAACAGCCACTTCCACTTCCCCATTATTCTGGAATCGGTTACCTACGAAGCCTTGCATTAATATTCTAGAGAACTGTGTCGAAAAATAACATTTTAATGCACTAAATGATCAATATTTAACAACATATCGACTTTTTAAATTTTTACGTCCTAAAGAAGAGCGTATGTATGTATGTACAATACTAACATTAGGGAAGCAAGTAGACCCTGTAACATGCGGTGAGGCAGCATTTGGAGGCACGCCCCGGAAACAAGGCAACGTGGGTGGCTTCATTCAAGATATAAACTGGTAGTAGATTGTGCAGGAGCACGTCTGTTGATGATACAAGGGGCCAAGTTGTTTCGCTCGCTTCTGTTATGTGACAATGCTGAAGGGCTCTCAGGGACAGCGGATATGTACAGTGGATTAAGTATGGCGCTGACGGATGTACAATTGATCCATCGGGAGGGTGGTATCCAGCGTACAGAGTTATGCAAACTGACATTGTCGTACGCCACCAAGAATTATTTCGTTCAAATTGTACCATTAATAACGTTATATGCATACAAAATACATGCCATTCACTGTGAAGCGTGAATTACAAACAGAAGGGTATGTAACCAACCAACCAAGCAACCAACCAAACAACCAAAGAACCAACCAACTAACTCCATGAAGCAGAGGCCTTCTTGAGAAGCTAAGAGTTTCTCAGCTAGTCAAGTAATTCTCCGTATTTTATGGAACCCGGAGGTTCATTACTGCACTCACAAGAGCCCGCCGCCTGTCCCTATCCTGAGTGAGCTCAATCCAGCCCATGCCTCATCCCACGCCTTGAAGATCCATTTTAATATTATCCTCCCATCTACGTCTGGGTCTCCCAAGTGGTTGTCTTCCCTCAGGTTTCCCCACCAAAATCCTGTATGCACCTCTCTTTTCCCCATACGTGCTACATTCCCCACCCATCTCATTCTTCTCGATTTGCTTACCCGAATAATATTATGCAAGGAACTATGGTTTTTAACTGACTGATTTGCAGTCAAGTTTGCAGTATTGTTGTTCGTCCTGTCGGTTATTCTGAGGAAATTTCTTGTGGTTTTCTAAGCTCCTCGGGAGAACTGTTTTCCAATGGCTTACCCAGCTCCTCGCGGGCCAGGGCCTCCTCATTGTCAAGGCTTCACGATCACGCTCAGACACACCACACTCGGTAGGACTCCTCTCGACGAGTGATCAGCCCGTCGCAGAGACCTCTACCTTATGATTGTACATTGTGTCTGTACCAGGCTTATTAACCTTCCTGCAGTTATGCGAACACGCCAGAAGTATTTTGCTTTGCGGACATTATAAGTTGTTACAATAACAAGGCTGTCCATAACGTCTGCCAATGAGTCCTATACTAAGCCATATGAAACCAGACGCCTTTTTTCACACCCTATTTCCCCATACACCATTTTATCGTATTTCCAAAATTGGGTTATATTCTTGTATTTTAACGAATTTTCATATATAAATTTTAAATTAATAAAATATAGGTATTCAAATTTTATGTTACAAACGTAGTCAGTGTATGACGTACTCATGTTTAGAAAGAGTAACGATATGTTGCACGAATTCACGTCTGGAAACGGGGGGGTGGGGGACACAAACTTGAAAAAAGCTTGAAATATTTTAACTTGTCAAGTGCACTGAAACTGGCTTTGAAAACAACACGCCTGCAGACCTGAGCAATGACCCAATTTCGTGAACACATTTAATTACTGTCTATCTTAAAATGTACTGCACATGCCGAACCCTTCTTCATTAACCCACACTTACATTAATTCTTATAGGAAATTCCCGTCTAAAAGGGGATTGCTTTTAAATGTAATTTTCCCGGTCCAAAGGGACCACTTACGTCTAGAAACTTCTCTAGAAACACTGTGAGGTGTTAGAGGGACCGCCTAGCTCAGTGTACAAGTGACTGAATCCCTACGTTCATATTTTTGCAGTTTGACAAACACGACTGCTCGCTACTCATGTTTATTTGTACTGCTTGCTTCAGCATGTGCGGCACTTGCAGTCCAGGCAGCTCAGCCAGCGACATCACGTAAATGTTAGCAGAACACATACAAACAGCAGAAGGAAATTTCGTGTGTTCAGCGATGCACTAATGAATCTCTCTTGAATTTTGAAGCTACTACTTCTGTATCTTAGGAGAACCGCCATCCTGATATGAATACATCTTACTCAAATTGCAGCACCCTGGTGCCCAGACTCTGGATGGTCAAACACGTACTGACTGACGGTCAGAGAGTCCAATTAACAGGAAATTCAGACACACAGACGACGTCATAAAATACACAGTTGGTTAGACACGTCACAGACAAACAAGGCGAGACGCAGCAACATACATGTACAGAAAAACACGTAAGGATTTCTTTACAGTATGCATACCGTTGTAAGAAAAATAAATACACATACAATGAAAGCCGTCCTACAACTTATTTCTTATTTATTAAAAGTTAAAAATTGGCAACATGTTTCGACCACCTAGGCGGTCATCATCAGTCTAAAATAAAAATGTAAGGGAAAATTGTTCCCTGTTACATTTTTATCATACACGCAGTAGGCCCATAAGATGTGACATTTTATCACATCTGTTGTGAGGCCCACAAACTTAGCCACGAGCGCACTTGCTTGCACAGTTTTCCTTGTACAAAAAAACAGTACAACATTTCGTAACATGCTTGTTATTTACGGTACGGATTTTTAGTCCCACGATCAAATATCAAGCTGGAAGACCACCTCTTTTTGCCCGTCCCGGACTGCTTAGTCAATATGTTCTCAGAAACCCTCCACATCTGGAGACCATCTCCTCCATCTGCAAAGTCAGGAAGCTCCATGCCCTGGAGATAGGGATCACCTTAATACGGTAGGAAAATATTAAAATGGATCTTAAAGAAGTAGAGTGGGAGGGAATGAAATGTATTCGTCCGCGCCAGAATAGCGACAAGAGGCGTGGTCGTGTAAACATAGTAAGGAATCTTCGGTTTCGATAATATGTACGAAAACTTTTGACTACCTGCGGAAATATTCGCTTCTGAACAAGGACTCTGGCCCATGACATTAGTTATTACACACATCTAACTGATGAACGATATTGACAGTGTTTCTAAATATAAATTAATAAATTGATTATTTAACTAATTATACACCACGTGGGCAGTGCAATGGCTCAGGCGGTTAGCCGCCGGCCTCCCACCACGGAGGCCCGAGTTCGATCCCGGGTCAGTCCACGTGGGATTTGTGGTGGACAAAGTGGCACTGGGACAGGTTTCTCCCCGAGTTCTTCTGTTTGCCCTGTCAATTTCATTCCATCGGTGCTCCATTACTAGGAAAGGGACAAAAAATAATCATCATCTTCATCTTCATCATAGGGTTGCACAATAAGCCTCATGGCTGCGGTGCGTCCGTAGCGTCTGCTGCGGGGCCCTTCACCACTCAACTGTACACCACACCACGAAGACAAATGTCGGAGTGTAAGTAAAGCACGAAGTATTTTTAACACACAACTAGACAGACAGAAGTAGGCACGTTATATCCTCGTCGTTCAGTGGGGAATATTGCCACTGTAATTTATTGGCCCCTGAAGGTATGGTGGTTATTATATGCGCCACTTGCTTTCATAAAAAAGCCCTTTTTTCGCCCACGTAGTGTTTTCACGTGTTTCATGTGGTTCAATGCGGTTCAAATAACAAACAGCGATTATTTCGCCATAAAGAATTACGCACTCAGTGTCTATACTGTATGTGAATCCAAATGTAAACATGGCAGAACACCACATGGTGGCGTACCATAAGGGTTTATATGTAACACATATTTTCCAAGAAGAAAATCTAGCAAAAACACGAACAGACGAGGGGCGGTTCACCCGTAAGGCCTGCAGCAGGTCTTCAACCCGGTTAGAAATTTTGAGAACAGTTAAACTCAATATCTCAATGAAATTTTTCGTTAGGAGATAGGTAAAATATTTAAAATAATATGAAGTCTTCGTAAATTAAGGTACTCGATACGGACGTTAAGTGCTGCAGCGAGCAGAAAAGCGAGCAGGCTATGCACTACCCAGATGCAGCGCGCTGGCGTCAGAACAGCTACAGGGACTGGTGGGAGAGAGAGAACGAACTGTGTCGATGGTCGGGCTGTAGTCACTGCAGCCCAGAGAATGTTACAAAGAGAAACTCTTTTATCTGCTTACTTTTTTTAACGCTTCGAACAATGGTATTTTGATAAGCATTTATGCCTACCTGTTTTCAAAGACACCGTTGTAAATATCTGAATTTCAATAGTTGTAATATTCAGTTAAACATGAACAAGAAGAGTGTGAAGTATTTACAGGGCGTCAATTTTTTTCAAACCTATAACCAGCACTCGCATAAGAAAGTCCCACGAGCCGCTACTTACAGACATCCAGCACATGCCCATCCAAGAGTGATCAGCTACAAAGTAACTTCAAGACACTCCCGTTCGTGTCTAGTAATGAAAGAAATAGGAAAAGAAATCCTCACGTGTGCTTGTCCAGTTTTCGGTATATAAATTACACCTTACAGGACTCAAGTTGGACATTTTGGACAATAGGCATGATTGTATAAAATACACTCCTTAGGAAAACGAAACAAGAGGCCGAAGACTCCTTCCACAGTGAAACCAGTTATGAAAACGTCTTAATGTTACTCTATCGTAGTTATGCAGCGTTCATGGATCTGAAGATGACCTACTATGGAAGATCGAAACATGTTGCGTTTACTATTTATGCAACAGAGTAATGAAATAATGTTCAATGTAGAAACGTAATTTTCTTTACATTATGTTTACAGTGGACAATATGAGTGTTTTCTAGGAGGTGGATACTACAGTTTTATATATACTATTACTTCGTTAGTCGAATTTCACGCCCAAATGGATAAAAATGTTTTCGATAACTCAGTTTCTTGGTATTACTTAAAACTTCTCTGTGATGTTACTGTGAATTAGGCATAACTTTTTTAAATGATAACACGGGGGGAAACTCCACATCAAATATGTTTCCTTTGAGTAATTCTTTCTCTTTGTGAATACAACCAAAACTAATTTCGCAGATTCCAGAAGCTGTATTCTTTTACACATGAAAGCGCAGGAAGAAAATAAATTACAGGTATTAAAACACAGATTGTTATTTGGCACCGTTACTGGATATAAAACACGAAGCAGCCTTACATAAAGCCCACGTTTCTGAAGCAGCCGCTCTTCTGCAAGTTTGGATACAATACTAAATTAGAAGTAGAACATCTTTCATCTCTACCTCTTATCTGAAGTTGGGCGTTCATTAAAATGAAAAAATAAATAATAACCAGCAATATGACTATAATAAACAACATAAAAAGAGAACCGAGAGAGAGGAGATAAAATTATTGAGGTCAAT
>BLKM01000883.1:317744-323041 GCA_013340265.1 Coptotermes formosanus | reverse complement strand
ATCTGTTTTATATAAGGACTCAGTGCGTACCGCGCTGTAAACACTCTCCACTTCGGTTATAAAAACCAGTCTCTTAATGTTTTATAAGGCAAAAGTCGCTGTTTGCTCTGAGATCCGTACAAAACACATAAACGCAATGTGGGCACCACGTAGAATTTTTTAATATTAAACCTGGTGGTACTTAAAGTTACCGCTAGGCTTTAAAAGGTTAATCTGCGTACGTGGTCCCATGAAAACCCACATCGAACAAGAATAGCCAACTTCCAAAGGAGATTTTCAGTGAATGTATGGTATGGTTTGCTTGGTGACAAGTTAATAGGACCATTTGTTTTTGACAACAATTTAACAGGCAACACATATGAATTCTTCCTGAGGAATGAGTTACCAGGTTTGCTGGAAGACATCCCGTTAGTGGTAATAAGTCAACTGTGCTTCCAACATGATGAGACTCCCCCCCCCCCCCCGCCACATTGCACTCGGCATGTGAGGGAGTATTTAGACGAATCCTTCCCCCACCGCTGGTTAGGTCGTGGTGGTCCCTTGCATGGCCATCAAAGTCACCAGAGCTTACACCTCTTAATTACTATCTCTGGGGACACATGAAGGCATTAGTGTACGAAACGAAGGTTGATTCAGGAGTAGCGATTGGCCGTCGTATTTTTGCAGCGGCAGAGTACATAATGCAACCATCCACACAACATTGCGTCAGCTACCGGGTCTCTGCTGATGCGTGCTGAAAAATGGATAGCAACCAGAGGAGGACACTTTGAACACCTGCTGTGAGACAGGTATTTTAGTACTCGCATGTAGTAAGCCTATACGAAAACACGCACTGGATTATGTTAAATAAGAACTTCGAGCTTGCTCGACAGTCACAAGCTATGTAAAGGACTTGGAATGCTAAGGATGACTTTATGTAACTAATGCGAGGTTTATTTTAATTAAATGTATTTATGTCACACAAACGTTAATTAGATATTAAGTACAGTTGTTAACATTACAGCAACTACAAACTCCTGATAGTCTTAATATGTATTTGGTAATCAATAGATGTGTAACAGCTCTAAATCTTTCAAGCTTCTCTCGCCATTATCTCCGTAACGGCTCAATTTTTGATATAGGTATTTTTGGTTATATGGAGTGAAATTAACCTAAGGAACATCCTCCCGAAATCTGGTTCATTCCTCCTGGTACACCCTGTATAATTTGATTTTAAAAATTATGTTATAAAAATCACGTTGTAAGTACAACATAACACTGTCTGCAACTGCATTTATATACATCCGAATATAACTACATGTTCCATGACTCACACTGTCCTGGCTTCTTGTTTTTTTTCTAATTTTATTAATTTATTTTTCAAAATTTTAATGTACTAGTCATCAGCCGATTTCAGTAGCTGATTTCGGCTGAAGGGGAAACCACGTAAAACTTTTGATATCACACTATCCAGAATACCTCGGTTTTTCAAATTACAGTTTAGGGGGGGTTTAGGGGGGCTGCAGTCCGGCAGCCCCCTCCCCGCCCCTTGGGTGCGCCCTTGTATTGCGGTACTTTATACAATCCATAGTAAAAAATTAATGGAACCTGAAGGTTAAAGTATTGAGGGATATGACACAGTGTCGGTCGGTAAAATGTTCGACAAAAAAGAGACGGCTGCGACGAAAATCTGCCAATATAAACGGTGTAACATCCCAGAAGGTTTTAATCCTCATCAAATCTCGTGTAAGAATGCAAGAACTTGCGGCATACCATAGCACGATTTCAATCTTATTTTCTGACAGCAAAAGTGACATGCGATAAATGAAGTAAAAATATAGGGACACTTAGAGAGAGAATTTGGGATGCGTGTCGAGAGAAGGGGGGGGCACAGGAGAGAGTTCGAGATGGGGGGCGGGAGGCAAGTAGCGAGGACGTGGGGAAATATCTTTTGGTGACAGTCTGGAATTTCCGATACCAGAACTCAGTCTTGTATGGTTGTGTGTGTTAGTCTGTGTGTGTGTGTTAACGGAAAGGGGAAGAGCTGATCCGGATCAGGAGGCCTTGGTACCCTAAAAACGATCACAATTTACTACGTTAAGTTTTCTCGAACAATGTCATAAAACGTCACGCAGTATACGGAATAAGATTACTGCTGTTTAGACAGAAAAAAACTCGGAAATATTTTGGATATAGATTTCTCCGAATCTGGTACATAATTTAACACCTCGAAAAGTCGGTCACAGATTACTCATTGACACACCGCAACATGCCACTACGATGGAGACCTCTAGTAAACCAATGTAAAAGTATAAAAACACAAAAATTTATTTTCCGTGTAAAAGTGATGGAAACTCAAACACTTTGTAAAACATAACCTCTGCTTCCTTCCCATATGCCTCTCACATTAACCTTTTAAAGCCTAGCGGTAACTTTACCTACCATCAGGTTTAACATTAAAAAATTCTACGTGGTGCCCACATTGCGTTTATGTGTTTTGTACGGATCTCAGAACAAACAGCAACTTTTGCCTTATAAAACATTAAGAGACTGGTTTTTATAACCGAAGTGGAGAGGGTTTACAGCGCGGTACGCACTGGGTCCTTATATAAAACAGATACGCTTCGTCTTCAAAGGGTTAAAGTTACGTTTATTGTATCACAGAATATTTTGTGTCGTTATAAACGAATGTCGTTATAACCGAGGCATATAATACTATGGTTGACAATGAGGACTTAATTAGTACCACAGAATATCTGACGCTTTAGACGAGGTGTTGCATTAACCGACGTCGTTCTAAACAGGTTCAACTGTATTTTAACATTCATATCATAGCTTCACAATCAGTGCAACCTCCCAAATATATAGTCTGCTAGACAGGTACAAATGACACCAAGGAACCGACAGCTTCAATTTTTATGACAGAAGATTGGCTAAACACAGAAATAATAAAGTCATCGAGAACTCTCCTCTAGGCACTTAATTAGCCCTTTAAAGACGGAACGTAATCTGTTTTATATAAGGACTCAGTGCGTACCGCGCAGTAAACACTCTCCACTTCGGTTATAAAAACCAGTCTCTTAATGTTTTATAAGACAAAAGTTGCTGTTTGTTCTGAGATCCGTACAAAACACATAAACGCAATGTTACTGCAATGTAGAATTTTGTAATGTTAAACCAGGTGCTATGTAACGTATCCGTTGGCTTTAAAAGGTTAATTATTAGTTCCTGTGTTATATAATGTAATTAACCAGTCTCCATGACATATACTCCAATGGATTGCCTCCATACATTCTTCTCAGGACAGAGAGTACAGCCTATTTGTTTTTATAAAACAGACGTAATTCTTAAATAAAACTCCACTGAAAGGTGACATTCTTATTTCGCTTTCATTTTATCATTTCACAAAATTAATTACTTGGCAAAGAACTGCATATTTCTCTGTTAATAGCAGAAAACCCGTAAACCGGCCATAAATAAATAAAAAAATTAAAATAAATGCTGATGCAACATCATTTAATAACTATCTATATAAACTTCGTCTGCAGGGTTCCATCTGAAACAGGCATGGTTCAGCCAGTATACTTGATATGGGGGTAGGAAAAGCATCACTTCCACCCAACTGCTTGCACAACGCAACCCCTGACTTCTCCGCAACCCGCGTGTCACTCTACATTATTGGAAGTTCCTGTTTCTCCCAAACCAGCGCTAACCTCTTCCATCTTTGCCTACATCCAACCGCATATATCGCTTATCCCACACCTCACCTCGAGCATCCCCTTCTTCGATTCTGTTAAAAGTTCTGCTTGTGTGAAATTTATACCCTATTTGATGTGTAAAGAAAGAGAGACGCCGTCTGTTGATGTAAGGCATACGGCTGCAGACACATCAGTAAACTCTGAAGGTTGGCTGCCGATAGATTTTTAACGCCGTACTGTAAATCTCCAATTACAGTTTTATTTATTTTTTATGTCTTATATTTAGCAAGCCATTAAAGAGATGGCCTTGCCTATAACATTTCCTGCTTTCATGAACATCTAAAATGAATCAGGAGGCGATGCAGTAAATGGGTTGCGGGTTCGAAACGGAGTATATAAATATTTCTAGAATTCCATGTCGTATTACCACAATTACTACCACCACCACCACAAGTACTACTACCATTACCACTATCACCACCACCACCACCATCACCACATACCACAACTACCACTACCGTTATTACAGCTACTACTACTACTACTACTACTACTACTTTACTTTTGGTATAAGCTTTTAAGCCACATCCGGCTTCATTCATTTATTCCAACCAAATTCTCAGCGTCTCCATTTGTGTTAATTGTGTAAGGTCTTTATACACATCCTACTACTAATACTACTGCTGCTGCTGCTACTACTACTACTACTACTACTACTACTACTACTACTACTACTTTATTTTTAGTGTAAGCTGTTAAGCCACATCCGGCTTCACTTATTTATTCCAAGCAAATTTTCAGCGTCTCTATTTGTGTTAATTGTGTAAGGTCTTTAAGGATTTGCAGACTTCGCAATTGGAGGACGAGTAATTCCTACTGCGAAATACGCAGATGACTTTGTGATATTAGCTAATGAAGAAACGGTGCTAAAGGGCGTGATTAATAGACTAATTGAAAGTGGAAGAAGCTACGAAATGGAAACGAATCAGGAAAAAAAACCAAGGTAATCAGAATCTCCAGGCAGTCATCTCCAGTAGAGACGATGATAGATTGAAAACAAGCGCAGAATGTGGAACATTTCAACTGTGTGGGTAGCATGATAACAAATGACGTAAGTTTTACACGGGAAACTAAACCCAGGATTGCAGCGGCAAAACAGCATTCAACAAGAAAAAGGCTCTTTTCACCAGCAAATGACAACAAGTACTAAACACTCTAAAATTTTCGATCCCTCCTGCTTTCTACACGGTCACACCGGCTACCATGTTTCTCCAGGCCGGATGACCCGAATAAATTCTTAGGGTGTTTCCCTCACTGCTCGAAGGCGAATTTTGGTATAAGATATTTGAAGTTATACAGGATTTTGGTAGGGGGACTTGAGGGAGGCGACCACTTGGGAGACTCAGGCATAGATGGGAGGATAACATTAACCTTTTAAAGCCTAGCGGTAACTTTACATACCACCAGGTTTAACATTAAAAAATTCTACGTGGTGCCCACATTGCGTTTATGTGTTTTGTACGGATCTCAGAACAAACAGCAACTTTTGCCTTATAAAACATTAAGAGACTGGTTTTTATAACCGAAGTGGAGAGTGTTTACAGCGCGGTACGCACTGAG
>BLKM01000883.1:307744-315244 GCA_013340265.1 Coptotermes formosanus | reverse complement strand
CAAACAAAATGTCGACAAATAACCAATAGGTGTGTGTGTGTGTGCGTGCGTGCCTTTGTATGCTGTCCTAGACGTGTACTAAAACCACCTGCTAAACATACTTACATAATTAGGACTGTCAGGTGTAATCTGACGTCATATAGTATACGAATAAGTACTAAAGCTTGGGAAGAACTTGCAGCCTCCGCTCTCAGGGTGTCACATCCTGAAGATGGAGGCAGCAGGTTCCTGTGAAACAGTTGCCTACTTACCAACTGACGGCGCCATATTCCCGAAGATCGAAATCTTAAAATGTTTTGACTTGAGTACTTGACAGTACTAAAATTTCTCGTCTTAATCTTATTAAGGTTGAATGATAAAATGGGAGCGACAAATGATTTGATAAAGACCACAAATTCTTGCACAATTCTGGTTGTTAACCACATAATGTGACACCACTCCGAATAGAGGCGTAGATAACAGGATAATATTAAAATGGGGTGTAAGTAGTGGTTTATGATGGGTTAAACATATATGACTATAGGTAATCAATGAGGGTTCCATAAAAGTGGAAAATCTTAGACGAAGTGAGCAACTATAATCTTTCACTAAAGGCAGTGCCTTACATTGTTTATACCCCAACTCTAAGCCTTCGAAGACTAAGGAAAGTCGCCCAAATCCCTTCTGATAATTTCGTAACAGGAAAAACAATTCACGGGTCTAATAAGCACAGTATACAAGACTTGTCACACGTGTGCTCAGATGAGTGAAGCCTGATTCACGGTCAAGTCACGGTCAGGTCACGGTTGGCTCACGGACAGATTACGGTCAGTTCACGGTCAGGTCACGGTTGGCTCACGGACAGATTACGGCCAGTTCACGGTCAGGTCATGCTTGGCTCACGGACAGATTACGGCCAGTTCACGGTCAGGTCACGGTTGGCTCACGGACAGATTACGGTCAGTTCACGGTCAGGTCACAGTCAGGGAAACATTCTTTGCCTGTATTTAAATGCATCTGTTGATAACCAAAAGTCACGCTCAAGTGAGCGCGTATGTTGCTAGAAATAACATCTGACTCAGCAGTAATGCTGCTACTGTCAACAAATGTTTATTGTTTACGTTTTGAAACACGTTTACAGTAAGCTAACTGCACTACACTACTGTAAAGGCCTTCAGTGTGAATACTGCATACAAATGACCGACCTTGTACTTCCCTTACGCTGAGTGTTAACGTAACCACAGCGTGCACAGGCCCTAAAACCCACAATTTGCATAAAATTCTTCTAACTACGATATCGGTGTTTCACGATACATAGTGCATAATAAACGGATGATAAGTGAACATTAATAAAGTGAAATTGCTAAGAGGTGGGAATATAATCAGAAACTTTTCACGGAAAATATTAGGAAAAGCAAAAAACCATCAGGTCTTCAATCTTGTGGAATGTTAACCCTTTAATGACGAAGCGTATCTCTTTTATATAAGGACTCAGTGCGTACCGCGCTGTAAACACTCTACACTTCGGTTATAAAAACCAATCTCTTAATGTTTTATAAGGCAAAAGTTGCTGTTTGTTCTGAGATCCGCACAAAACACATAAACGCAATGTGGGCACCACGTAGAATTTTTTGATGTTAAACCTGGTGGTACGTAAAGTTACCGCTAGGCTTTAAAGGGTTAAGCACCGTACGTTCGTATTTAGTTAGAACAGGATAGAACTGAATAAATAAAGGGTCCAGCCCTTGCGGTCCCGATGCATGTAGACCTTTTACACGCCCTTTGTGCCCCCTAGCTACGTCCAAGCCACGAAGGCCCTGTCCTTTTATTAAAGTTCCACACCGCCCCCAAGACTTAGACCTCTAATGTTATCTGGGTCCAAAAATAATAAACCCAGATAAGCATGTCTAATTGTCGCCAAGGCTTCACACTCACACAATCCATGAGTAGAGGTCTCCTCTTCTGCTCCGTTGGTATTTAGTTACCGACGTTTTGGCACGACCTACTAGTCCCATCTTCACGCGCCAAGCAATACAATAAGAAAAAAAAAAACAGTCAGAATATTGCGTCTGCAGCCCGAGATTTGAACACGGGACACGCAAAATATTATGGAGACGTGCTGTTGCCTCGAAAGTAACGTTTTTTATTACCCGTTAGCCTGGCGTGGTCAAGGACATCATCTTGCAACTTTCGTGACACACTGCAGTCTCTGTGGAATAAGAACTTGGTATCTGAAGCTTTCAATGTTGCAAGTTAACGTGACGCAGTCTTTGCTTCTCCCCTCTTTTATATCAGTGATAGACGTTTCGTGTTTGCTGTCTTTCAAAGGAGTTAGCAGGGAAGTCTCTTTTCTATACGGTTACGTCAAAAGCTTGGGACTGGCGAACAAAACCGTTCACTGCAGCATAGAGCTAAGACTCAGAGCAATATCAGAACACTTATTCTAGACAAAATCTATGAAAAGAATCCTGGAGTAATATCACATTTTCCATTAACTTTACAGTACTCTAAAATATTGCAATCCCAACGTGGTGGACACACATTTAGGGAGTCCAAAATTTCACCCGGGCCTCAGGCTAAACAACACGAAGATTCAAAATTCGGTTTTGTTTTCTTTTAAGCGTCTTATTTAAAGACACTGTCACTTGCTAAGATAATCCAACGTTGATAATAGAGGAAAGAAAACTATTGACAATTGGTGAAATGATGCTAATATTGGAAAACCGAAGTACTTGGAAAGAAATGTGTCCCAGCGTCAAATTTTCCACAACAAATCTCACATGGACTGATCTGGCATCGAGCCAGTACCTCCGCAGTCAGAAGCCGGCTACTAAAAGCCTGAGTTATGGCAAGCAAGATAATGTTTGTTATATTTCTGGATCAAATTTTCTGTCGTTTGGAATGTAACGTTATATAGAGTTGGGGAACCCGCTGTTTACATGCTGTACCCTAAAGTAGGGTTTACTTATCTGTGGGCCGTTGACCCCGGGGAATCTGCGAGGGTTACTGAAAGCGACATCAAAATACGCCATCTGCTGACGTGCTAACGAACTGTTGCGCACGTGCAGTACTACTGATGAATAAGACGCAAATTTCTTTACAATGGTTATTGAATTCCTAATTATTTCATCGTTATCTTGTATTTCCCAGATTAGCCCTTTAAAGCCTAGCGGTAACTTTACATACTAGCAGGTTTAAAGTTAAAAAATTCTACGTGGTGCCCACATTGCGTTTATGTGTTTTGTGTGGATCTCAGAACAAACAGCAACTTTTGCCTTATAAAACATTAAGAGAGTGGTTTTTATAACCGAAGTGGAGAGTGTTTACAGCGCGGTACGCACTGAGTCCTTATATAAAACAGATACGCTTCGTCTTTAAAGGGGTAATGGAGTCTTCAAGTACAAATAAAGTAGAACCCGGTTATAACGACATCGGCTTATACGATACCTCCCTTATAGCGTCAGATATTCTGTGGTACCAATTAATTACTCACTGTTAACCGTAACATTATAGTCCTCGGCTATAACGACACTCATTTACAACGACACAAAATATTCAGGCCCTTTCCTGACGTTATAACCGAGTTCGACTGTATTAACTTATCGGGTCCGCAGAATTTTTCTATCTTAGAAGGGGGTTCTCATGCCCAAAAAAGTTTTAAACCACATCCTTAAAGCAGGGGTGTACATATTTTCCAAAAAAAAAAATCATCCACCAGAAGGGTGAAATGAAGCAGATTTCATACTCAGCACCCACTTAGATTCGGCGCCACTGTATAAAATTAAGTATTCCAGGCAACCTGGCTCCAGGGATTTGTACATCCCTTCCATGAAGTATTAATTAGAAGGTTCGTTGGACGAAACGTCGGCACTCAGATACAAAAGTACATGGCGTCACATCCCAGAATACTGTAATTTTTTCACGGACTTAACAACATAAATTTTACACAGCCTGACGTTTCAGTAAATAGTTAGGGCACGACTGGACTAGTGATACGTCAATGATCATAAATTGCAGCTGTAATTAGGATAAATTCACCGGATACATGAAGCATTCCATCTAGCATGGCAACCACCAGAGCTGACCTAAACACTGGCTGACATTTTTGATCAGCATTCAGTGTGAATACAAAGAACGACTGACATCCAATATGCCACAACGTGGTGTTTCCTTGACGACCAGTTTTGTTTCTGCATCACATGTAACCATGGAGCCTAGCCTCCGTATGCATGTTGTTGTGCGACTGTATCAATTCTGATGATAATCAATCACGTAGTTCAGTGAAGAGGACGCGCGAGTCGCAACACAATGCAACACCCACGTCACAAGAACCGACGACGGCTCCGACTGAATATCATATGCTTATTATCTTATTTTGTCGCGTCGTGTTACTAACAAAGACGTCAATTCAGTCATTCATTCTGTATTCTGTTTCGGGACAGGTCCGTAGCCCTTTCCAAAGCGAGATCTGCACACAGTGCGATCTAGTGCTTCCTCTTTCAATGTCCAGTATCCTATCTTTTCCTTAAGGTCATCAATTAGCTGCTTACGTCTTCTTCCTCCTCTTCTCGTCCCGTCTAAAACCCCCTCAATACACTTACAAAAATATATGCTTCTACCGCTAAGCGTGTCCACGTGTAAAACAGACACTCCCAGAGGGAAATCCACATATACCGTCACGTTAAATTGTTAAATAATTATTTGATTTCCATGTTGGCCAAAATCAAGATAGATAAGCTAAAAAACATATGGCTACAATTCCGAATTTCCTAAAATATTTTTAATATAATCTTTTATTATCGCATTGTGTAAAATTAGCATTTAAACTATGAATATGCAACTCGTGACACAATTATGACTCTTTTTGAAAATCTAAACTTCGGAAAGAAAATCTTCCCATCAAAAGCTATTAATAATACAAAATAACAACATGAAATGTAAGACACAATGTTTCAAATGTGGATTTATTAAAACATAAATAAAAACAAACATATATTAAGATACTAAGTCAGTAACGACTCATGTACCAACAAATACACGCATATATGGTATCCAACTGACAGTGTACTACTACTAGGTCGAGACAGTACCGTACAGTGGTCGAAATACAGGGTGATTCTAAAATAATTGAGCATTAGAGATATGTTGAACACCGGTAGCCCCTGGTGGCGGAAATACGTACAACTTCTAATTGCCAAAGTCTTAGAAAAATTAAGGGTAGCTCTAAAATTTGGTACATACTAGATGCTAATATGATAGTCACTGAGTAATAAACATTTATAAGTATTCAATTATTTCTGAATAGCCCTGTATTATTTCAAGGTTCTGATGGCTTTGTGAACAAAGGTAGTGTGAAGAACTCGATGAGTTGTAGATCAAACAAAATTATAATATTTGGTTAAGGGACAAATTCAGCACAGAAACAATTTGGAAAGGTCGCCAGTACATCGTACTGTACGGTCTATAGGAAGCTTCTTTTTGTTCCGAGTACTGTACATTTTGTGAAATTCATCACCAATTATAAGGCAGAAGAAGGTGATCCGTCTTATTATAAATGGTAATACGTGTATCGAAGCCTTCAGAACGATAAAATTCAATGAAATACTCTGGGGCAGACAGCTGCGTCAACGTTTAAAAATGTTGCGACGTTTCAGGGACAAACCCTGTCCCTGAAACGCAAAATGTTCCGACGTTTCAGGGACAAATTTTGTCCCTGAAATGTCGCTAAATTTTTACACACTGATGCAGCTGTTTTCCCGAGAAGACTTCATTGAATAAATGCTAATGCTCTACCACGAGGCAAGACAATTTTTGTTTCATCCAAAACATAGAGGTCTGCTGCAAATTTGTTAACCCTTTTCCACAGCTTGTAACATTCCCGCCGAGTATATTAAGGATCACACCGTGTGAATGTTGGCAACCATGTTTCCTAATCCGTCATTATGTTGAGTACCATATGGAAATGTGTGACAAATGACCTGGGTCTCTTTGGAATACAGCACAACTGACACATCAGCTGTAACTGCCAGCATGTTCCACAGCACAGACAGGGGTATACACGACCTCCTCAATGCCAAGAACAGAAACTGCATTTGTACAATGTAATTCTTAGACAATGGTGTCATATTCGAAATATTACTGATGTATTTTTGGACTTTTCCATCGTCAACGATCACACAGACACGATTGAAGAAAAATCCAAAAACATATCAGTGACATTTCGCAGGAATTATATGTTTTGTATTTTATTCTCGCTTAAAAATTGAGCTATTAATATTTGCATGTTTAACACGACGAAAGAACCCTTTTAAAGGTGGAAATATTGATAATTTGACAAAACGTCTAACGTCAAAACAACGAAACAAAACACAAACATTTTTCTGACTTCTTTACTGCAAGACCTTGTTCATTTTTTCCTAACTTGAGTTTTTATTTTTCGTTCTTTTCCTACTCAATGACGCATGACTTTTTTTTTTTAAATTCCGGCTCCTAACCTGGAAAAAACTCCTAGACAAAAATATCATTATATAAATACAGAAAGCGTTCTCAAGGATTTCGGGTTTATAACTATGTCAGAATACAAGTTCTTACACGAAGATTTTATAACTGAACTAAAAATAAACCTTCAAAATAACCACTCTGAGTCAGTACACATCGCATCACTTGACAAGAACTGCCATCCAAACTGCGACAGAGAAGTGCCTCACGTTTTCTCAAGTTTTGTTGGGTACACAAAAGATTTCATGTGGCCATTGCCCCCCCCCCCCCCCACAGATAAAAATCTAGGGGACTCGGATCTAGAGATCTGCGTGGCGAATTTTACAAACCTTTACCAATCCACTGGCCAGGAAAGCGAAAATCGAAGTACTTTTCCGCAGTGTTGTAACCGGGTTTGTATTGAGGCTGCCGGGGTTAATTCTGAACACTTAACTTTGATTGTTCGTTTCACAAACATAAACTCTATGCTGCAGAACACAGGTATAGCATTAACCCTTTAAAGACGAAGCTTATCTGTTTTATATAAGGACTCAGTGCGTACCGCGCTGTTAACACTCTCCACTTTGGTTATAAAAACCAGTCTCTTAATGTTTTATAAGGCAAAAGTTTCTGTTTGTTCTGAGATCCGTACAAAACACATAAACGCAGTGTTGGTACCACGTAGAATTTTTTAATATTAAACTTGGTGGTATGTAAAGTTACCGCTAGGCTTTGAAAGGTTAAATGAAACTCCATCCTTGGTTGAAGCGGTTCTTCCTTAAGGATACTCGATTGTGGGATATAGTCCAGGAAATGGGTGACAACGTTTCACAAGGACTTGCTACTTCCATCATCAAGTTAAATTCACTTCCTCTGACAACTGGGACAAGAGATTCCCCCCAAAGAATGGTAAATCTGTAATTTCAGGCTTCCGCCGCTGTGTAGATGAGATCTGACCTCCTCTGGGATATTACGCACCGTCATGTGGTAATCGTTTACCGACGTTTCGGGACAACGTATCGGTCCCATCTTCAAGGGTCAAGA
>BLKM01000883.1:288311-301178 GCA_013340265.1 Coptotermes formosanus | reverse complement strand
CAAGACTTCTTGACCCTTGAAGATGGGACCGATACGTTGTCCCGAAACGTCGGTAAACGATTACCACATGACGGTGCGTAATATCCCAGAAGAGCGCAGATCTCAATGGTACAGTTACTTACACATCACACTAGACGACATTAGAATCTAGAAACATCCCTCAAAATCGCCGCTGTTAACTCCGATGTCACACAATTCGACCCTATTTCCCATTGTGTCTCAGAAGGCAACCAGATTTTCCGAATTCAGTGTTAAGTAACTCCATGCAACCAGGGCTGTGCAGTCGGTACACAAAACTTCCGACTCCGACCCTGACTCTTCAACGTTTAAAACTCCAACTCCGACTCCTTCGTAAAATCTCAATATGTATTAATAACGGTAAACCTATAAGACATTTCATCGCCACCACGTGAATCATCAGGCTACTGTTTAGACTTATAACCTGTATTTAAGTACAAGTCTAATGGCTATTGTAGCTATCAGCACTCTGGAGTTGGTGTATCTAGTTAAGGTTTTAGATTGTGGTCCAAGTCGGTACATTTTTACCGACTCCGACTCCACCTAAAATTCCTTCCGACTCCGACTCCACAGCCCTGCATGCAACATAATTCGTACTCAGAACATGACAGTCGCTGGGATAGTAAAGAATTTCCCCGCATTTATGGAACCCTAATGTCCATTACCACAAGCTGATCACTCGTGCAGAGGCTTTGTGTGTTTGTGTGTGACATAGAAACCTAAACAATAAAGCGGACTAGGGACGAGTTTGGATGTTGCGCCACAGAAAAAGAAGAATATTCTTTATCATCATATTCACAGAAGCCTGCCATCGGTCCACGTCCTGAAGCAGATGGATCCAGTTCACAGCCTTTAATTCAATTCCTGAAGGTTCATCTTAATAACGTAATTCCCATCTACAACTAGATCTTCCATGCTGTCTCTTTACCCAAGCGTCGTATAACGATAGGCGTGCCAAAGCAAAATTATAACAAACTAAACTACGGATAATACAAGCCCCATATTCTGATCCCATAACCGGGTTGTAAATAAATAAATAAATAAATAAATAAGTAAACCATAAATAAATGAACAACCCCGGACAAAATTGCACTGTAATATGAAGCTAATACACAGAGGAATGGTAACAGGTAACGTCGCCACTGTGAGCAGTGGGCCCCTGCCTTCACAATGCCTTTTAAATTCTGTTCTATTTCTGTCTCACATCTCTGCTTATCAGACTCAAAACCCTAGGGTCCTTGAGTTTCCATTTGAAAGACACGAGAAGCATCTTTCAGTATACAAAGTGTCAGGAATATAAAGAGGTTGGAAGAGGAAAAGCACAAAGAGTAGAATTATAAAGAGAAATAAGGGCATAAAGCAGACCCCACTAACATCAACAGGTTTTGTTAATTTAATCTCGAATTTGCGAACAATTCTTTGATCATCAAAACTAAATCTTACTATGACGTCATACCGTATGCTGGAATTTATTTCTTTTATGCCTTATTTATCGGCACTGCGCAATGTTCAGGTAATGTAATCTGAAGATGGATGCAGGAAGTTTCTCCGAAACCTACCTACGAAACTGAAAATCCGAAAAGACATCAATCAGAGTGCAATTAAATATTCCACAATCGAAGCAGCTGACACGGCTCTCAGGTAAAAACAGTTGGATTCAGAACAACAATAAATTGAAAACAGGATGTAATTACTTCAATTACATCATTATTACAGAGTAATGAGACGTGTATCTGCAACTGATTAATTACAGCTATGCTTAGTAAACGTTATGTGATGTTCTTTAACTGCATACAAGTTTCTACTACTTTCTAATTACTTACTGTTTCCTCGCTTTAGCCAAATTTCCTACTAACAGTTCTACCACTTCATTTTGTTTACGAAAACAAAAGCCTAGTGTACGCCAATATGGAGTTAACAAACGATGTTTAACCCTTTAAAGACGAAGCGTATCTGTTTTATATAATAATTCAGTGCGTACCGCGCTGTAAACACTCTCCACTTCGGTTATAAAAACCAGTCTCTTAATGTTTTATAAGGCAAAAGTTGCTGTTTGTTCTGAGATCCGTATAAAACACATAAACGCAATGTGGGCACCACGTAGAATTTTTTAATGTTAAACCTGGTGGTATGTAAAGTTACTGCTAGGCTTTAAAAGGTTAAGTAATAAATTCCATCTTCTTTTAAAATGTTTCGTAAGATTGTAAACTTCTTAAGGTAAGAAATTTGTAGCACCTAGCCCAAACCCCAAGCTGGACTACCGCCTCTCTCCGGCTGTCAGCGTCTGTTAATTCCATATATGCACAGATACCCTCCATATATCTTATCCACAGCTTCCAGACCGGCGCTGGGGAACACCCAAGTATCCTTTCATACAATGCATAACGGTTGTTTTTCCCAGAGTTAAAGCGACCAAGAGGTGAAGTTAACCACCATAGTGCACTTGTTAAAAATGAGTGGAGCCACACATCCACTCCCCTATCTACCACCACGACACGCACATGTATACGTTTACGTATCTTTAACCTTTTAAAGCCTAGCGGTAACTTTACGTACCACCAGGTTTAACATTAAAAAATTCTACGTGGTGCCCACATTGCGTTTATGTGTTTTGTACGGATCTCAGAACAAACAGCAACTTTTGCCTTATAAAACATTAAGAAATTGGTTTTTATAACCGAAGTGGAGAGTGTTTACAGTGCGGTACGCACTGAGTCCTTATATAAAACAGATACGCTTCGTCTTTAAAGGGTTAATATTACCTCATGTAAGTTAGAAACGGCAACTCAACCTTCATGCTGATGTCTTTATCATCGAATATTACACTGATTCCACAGTTAATGCAAGCACATATTGTCACTTGTTAAAACCGTTGAAATTGGTAAATTGTTTATATACAAAGTGTATTGAAAGAAACTGAGAAACGCCAGTATGTGATCTGCATCGTACAGTATGCTGCCTGAAATATCCTGATTGGGCCACCAGCGAACAAATATTTGCAAATGACTGTGCATAACCCAACAGAATAGGCCCCAAGTGCGTTTAATTCAGTCTGACAACACTGTGAATAAATACAAACCAGGTTCTGCTATTTAACGATGCCGCACTGATTATAAATGTTATTTACCACGCGTAAAGCATCTGTCATGGGAACACAGTTGAGAGGATAAAATTTAACCTGGCAGAATAGATTCAACCCTAGTTTTAAAGAGGTTCTCAGAGTCTAGTGAAAAAGTATACGAGTTGAATCAAAGTCAAAAATACAATGAATATTAGGAGAGGAAAGATCAACTGTTTGTGGACTTTTTAAGTCCATCCCTCGGTCCTGCTCAATCGGCCTCGAAAAGTTGTGCGATGGTGCTGCGATCCATTCGCAGAAGTTTGTACTATATGGACAACACCTAACACATCACGCTGACTCTATGAATAAAAAAAACTATGCACTAAAAGCATCACAGTAAAGCTGACAACAAAAATGGCACACGACTGCTGAATTGAACGGTTGATTTTGGTAAAAAAATCTTGAATTTATTCACATTACCATCCTGTGCCTCAAGTATTACACACGACAAAGCATAGTAAAGGTAAACATATAAATTCTTGAGTTGTCACTAATTCTATATCGACATACCAACAGTACCAAATTTAAATACTAAGTACGTTGAAAGATTTAACCCTTTAAAGACGAAGCGTATCTGTTTTATATAAGGACTCAGTGCGTACCGCGCTGTAAACACTCTCCACCTCGCTTATAAAAATCAATCTCTTAACGTTTTATAAGGCAAAAGTTGCTGTTTCTTCTGAGATCCGTACAAAACACATGAACGTAATGTGGGCACCACGTAGTATTTTTTAATGTTAAACCTGGTGGTATGTAAAGTTACCGCTAGGCTTTAAAAGGTTAAATCCCCTACATAAACAAGGATACGAAGAGACAAAGTATTTATTTTCGTAAAACAGGTTTATATAGAAGGACTATATATTATGTACATATTTCACCATCATATGGCTGTGTATAATTCACTAGCTTCTACTGCGAGTCTTAGAAATAACACTTGTTGAAACCTAACGTCTCCTTGAACAGATCTGCAATGACCGAAACGATATTCAGAACTTTTTCTTCCCTTTAAAATGATAATAACTGTGTTCCACTTGCCATTAAAATTTGTTTTATGAGACAGGATAAAAATCAGAGCCAATGCGTACTCATTTTACCCTTTAATAACTTAATGACCCCCAATGGCTATTACACTATATCATTTTATTTCATTATCCTCGATTTACATGAGAAATTTAAGCTCCTAGCCTAGCATAACGCCTAAATAAAACCAGCCCACAATTTTTTTAATGTAGGCTCGCTGGGGCCGGCAAAGATGGTCTACCAATCACCGTAGAGGGTACAATTGCAAGGAGGCTGTTTATTGTCCCTCCACGCAGGATGTAACTCGAGAAAGCAGTATTCAAATAAATCTTGCATCAGAACTGAGCAAAATAACCATTATTGGTTTAAGTCCTGGTTTTTAATTACACTGTAACATCGCAGACAGAATAATCGGAGGTCGAAAACTTTCAACTGAAGAAATGCTTTATGCAGAAAGAACCAGACACCAATTGTGTGTGACACTTTTCCGAATAATATAGCATGTGCAGACAATTATAATTCAAGGAATGTACACCACAAAAACAAAACATTCGGTCAATATAATTTGACACACAACACCAGAAAATTTATTCATATATAAATTCATTTATATTATATTATATTATATTATATTATATTATATTAAAAATTCATTTAAATTCCATAACTGTTCAGCCGTGGCGCAGTTGGTTGAGGCACTGCGCTACAAGCCGGAACGTCGCGGGTTCGAATCCCGATGGTGTCAGTGGAATTTTTCATTGACGTAATCCTTCCGGCCGCACTATGGCCCTGGGGTCGACTCAGCCTCTAACAGAAATGAGTGCCAGGAATATTTTCTGAGGGGGTAAAGGCAGCCGGTGCGTAGGGCTGACAACCTTACCACCTTCACGTGCCAACTGTCTAGAAATCTGGGAGCCTCAACCTCCTACAATCCTAAGGGCCTGTCCATGCTTGTAATGGGACTGCTTTACCTTTACCTTTACCTTTAACTTTTCAGCTGATTTGGACAGAAAAGTCGTTTGAAAATCTGTGTTTTTCCTTTCTTAAGTCGGTTGAGGCTAAGGACCGAGGCTTCAAATTGAACATTAACAAGTTATGAATGCTACACGAGTGTCTGTAATTGATGGAATAAGGCATAAATCCGAAATGTTGCGGAAAAAGCTTTCCCTTGTGTCGTTTTGTCCACTACAAATCCTATACAAATTACACCCGGCTACAACACGGGACTCTGTGGTAAAAGACACCATCCAGGGATTAACCGCCTGACATATGATAAAACTGAATATCAGAAAAACTCGACAGACAACTATGTTTGAAAGTTCTTAAAGGCTTGGAAAATTTGTAGGATTTAATTTAATCCTTTAAAGACGAAGCTTATATGTTTTATATAAGGACTCAGTGCGTACCGCGCTGTAAACACTCTCCACTTCGGTTATAAAAACCAGTCTCTTAATGTTTTATAAGGCAAAAGTTGCTGTTTGTTCTGAGATCCGTACAAAACACATAAGCGCAATGTGGGCACCACATAGAATTTTTTAATGTTAAACCTGGTGGTATGTAAAGTTACCGCTAGGCTTTAAAAGGTTAATGACCTTCCTGACATGTTTACATTTTTTTTTAACGCCCAGCAAATGGACGTTAAGACAACAGAATCTTAGGGCTTTGTAAAGGAAACGTTTAGAAAGCAGAAATTAAATTTCACGTTTCTTGTGCCTTTCATATCTGAATGCGCCACAGATATAGCCCTGTCGTTAGAGTAACGAGGTTACGGGATGTACATCCGTGGATTCGCGGTTCGATTCCCACCAGGTGCACCAGATTTATATCTTCTTCAAAAGCCGAGGCATTCTCTTGGGCCAACCCATCCACCTAATCAATGGGTACAGAGAGTGTTTTCCTTGACAGCAAAGCGGCCGGGGCGTTAATTTGACCAATCTCCCCCATCCAGCGCCGATATTACGAATCAGTACAGCCGTACCTCCCATTGCCCTTACGCCTTCATGGTGTGCAGAGCGATAATTTTACGTCTACTGTACATACAACACTTAACTCTTGACGCCCAGTCATGAAGAGGGAATTCAGAAGACTGCGGCTCCAAAGCACCCTGAGGACAAAGCTTTGGATCTCATAAAGTGGAAAATTTACTTTATTATTATTATTATTATTATTATTAGTAGTAGTAGTAGTAGTAGTAGTAGTAGTAGTAGTGGTAGTATACATTTTTCTAATTTATTTTAAATTCCACAGTCCTCTAGATCGATTCGTGTTACAAATATTCTTATGTCAATCATATCTCTCAAATTTAACAATTAATGTATTTCTAAATTTTTGTATTAATTAAACACTTGTATTTCCTAATATTTCTCAGTTTTAGAAACGATACGTGTAAATAAAGAGCTACTGGATTTTAAATTACTGACAATGCTTGAGCATGTATGATGTGTTTCTTCTTTGAATTTGTACGGGATGAAGATTTGTGTAGATGTGGGTGGAAGGGATATAATCAAGCAGCAGGGACTAAACGCTTGAAACAAACCCGGGCCCGCAGAAACGTGAATGCTAGAGTTCCCAGAGAACCAGTTACGCAATGCGTTTGAATCCATCAGGGTAGAAAAGCATGTTATTTTGATGCATATGAATGTGTGACACAGAGAGAAATGTGTTATGAATGTTGAGATCCTCTAACGAGAGTGGAAAAGTTATGGATCTGCTGACTGCACCACTACAACAGTTTTACATAACAATAAAAACAACAGGAAATAAAAGCAACAGGAAATAAAACAACAACATGAGTGCGTAAATGACCCCCGCAACGTTAACGGTTTACATGTTGAAAAGTGTACAGGATGCTGAAATTGGTTCTGGAAGCAAACCTGCCCCAGCGTGAATAAAAGGACATAAAACTCATCTCGAAAATGTAGTGCGCATGGAAATACACAACACCGGTCAGTCACTTGAAATCTCTCTTCTCACTAAGTGTACAGGCTTACTACTTTATGGTGGCTGCAGCTTGCGCATAAGAGGAGAAATATTAGTCTTCTAGGCGCTTTCGCAAAATTACGAAACGCGACTATTAGCTTCGGCATGTACGTCTATCCGTCTGTCAGTCAGTCGGTCCGTCCGCATGAAAGAACTCCTCTCCCACTGGACGGATTTTCATAAAATTTGATACGATATTTCAGTGTTGTTGAGAAAATTCAAGCTTCATTAAAATCTGAAGAATAACAGGCCCCTTACATGAAGACCTATATACACTTATGATAATATCTCGCTGAATTTTTCTTAGAATGAGAAATGTTTCAGACAAAAGTTGTAGAGAAAATCAAAGCACACATTTTGTGTTCAGTAAATTTTTCCCAAAAATCGTGCTATTTATGAAATAATGTGGAAAAATATGATACAGCCAGACACGCCACAGACGACACCGCCGCATGCGCTTTGCATGATGGATAACTAACGCTACAGATACAAGGTCACAATATGTAATACTTGGTACCTTTCAACGGCAACAACGGTTAAGCGAACGCGTCTCAATGTTACGTTATATGTACATTCCCTCTCTTTTTTTTATTGCAAGCAGGGCTTCTCGCACAGGAAACCTACACTTGTCGGTATATCACGTGACAACCTCTGTGCTCATGGACACGATGAAAGAAACATCCCGTAGGCCGCACAACATTAACCTTTTAAAGCCTAGCGGTAACTTTACATACGACCAGGTTTAACATTAAAAAATTCTACGTAGTGCCCACATTGCGTTTATGTGTTTTGTACGGATCTCAGAACAAACAGCAACTTTTGCCTTATAAAACATTAAGAGACTGGTTTTTATAACTGAAGTGGTGAGTGTTTACAGCGCGGTACGCACTGAATCCTTATATAAAACAGATACGCTTCGACTTTAAAGGGTCAAAACGGTATCTTATTCATGAAACATCAACAACTGTAGCTCTCCACATTCAGCCCATCTCATGTAGTTTTCGTCAAACTGACAGGCAGTCCACCGTACAGGTACTTTTGTACGTTCGAGCTTGAATAAGTTGCCCGCGCAGACGTCACTGAAATACAAGTATAATACCGACGTACCGCGAAGTTTATCGGACAGATGGCGTGTCCAGTAGATGTTAATGCACAGTTAAGCACAGTGTCAGCAATAATTATAAACAGATACATCACGACACATAAGAAAATCCATGGCCAGCGATTTATCTCCTAATTCAGTACAAATTATACCAAATAAGGCACTGGTATTATTAAATTTCAAAGCCTAGCGGTAACTTTACGTACCACCAGGTTTAACATTAAAAAATTCTACGTGGTGCCCACATTGCGTTTATGTGTTTTGTACGGATCTCAGAACAAACAGCAACTTTTGCCTTATAAAACATTAAGAGACTGGTTTTTATAACCGAAGTGGAGAGTGTTTACAGCGCGGTACGCACTGAGTCCTTATATAAAACATTACGTTCCGTCTTTAAAGGGTTAAATAAATATAGTCTTACATTACAGTACTATCCTTCAACATGTTTCGATCCCTGTTGGGATCATCTTCAGGATATGCAAGTGAACTGCACAAAACTGTTCTATATACGTTTTATAACAAAGTATTGTCATCCTGTTTCTGTGATTTTAACTTTTAAATGTATCCCTGAAGATGATCCCAACAGGGATCGAAACATGTTGGAGCAGAGTATTGTAATATCAGAACATTTTAATAACAACAGTGCATTAGTTGGTACAATTTGTATCGAATTAACCCTTTAAAGACGAAGCGTATCTGTTTTATATAAGGGCTCAGTGCGTACCGCGCTGTAAACACTCTCCACTTCGGTTATAAAAACCAATCCCTTAATGTGTTATAAGGCAAAAGTTGCTGTTTGTTCTGAGATCCGTACAAAACACATAAACGCAATGTGGGCACCACGTAGAGTTTTTTAATGTTAAACCTGGTGGTACGTAAAGTTACCGCTAGGCTTTAAAAGGTTAATAAACTATGCAGTGCACGAATAATTCAAGACGCACCTCCTGCTTCGTAGCGTTTACTTCTCTCGTTTCGCCTTCCATAAAATTGTGACCAAGAATGAATTTTGTGACCCTTTATGTACAATTTTCCACTCTCCCCGGAAAAACATTCCAAAAATTTTGAGCAGTAATGACACCTTTGTAAAACAGAACATGTACAAATCGCAACGCTTCATCGAATCGTTGTTAAGGTGTCCACTGCTACATTCAAGTACATATAATTGTAACGTAACATAATAATAAGACATTGGGACGTCAACATTCAAATTCACGATAAAGTAAAGGGAATCTACGGGGCCTGGAACCTAATCAAGTTGGCAGACTTAAAACTCACAGTAGAATGGCACTCACAGGAATTGAATCCATTTAGCCCTGTAGAGCATACAGGGTTTTGGTGGAGAAACCTGAGTCAAAGAGACCACTTGAAAGACCTAGGCGTAGATGGGAGGGTGGCATTAAAATATATCATCAAGAAATGGAATGGGGAGGCGGCGGCCGCTTGTGAATGCGGTAATGAACCTTAGGGGTTCCGTAAACTGCGGGAAATTTCTTGGCTAACTGAGAAACTGTTAGCTTCTCAAGGAGGATTCTGCTCACCTGTGAAAGGTCATGTGCAAACCCGTAAGCTGGGAGAAGGAAACTATAGGGCACCTCTAAAGAATTATTCTATCTCCATGAAGTAGAGTCCTTGAGAAGCTGATAGTTCCTTAACTACTTAAATACATCCTCATGGAACTTCATAAGGACACCAATTCAGGAACTTAACACGTTGACGAATGGAGACATGACATGACCTCAGGCTTATGTATTCAGTTTATGATTTTGGTGCATTAATCATAGCCATTCGTATCTGACACGTCACCAATATTATACTGGCTCCCGTATCGACATATTATCGACATCTCCATCTACTTTAGCTTACTGCCGCCTGTTGGTCGTACATTCAAGTCCATACCATGTTTCCCCCAACATATAAAACAGGGGTGACCATAACGTGGCTCGTGTACGTCCCTGGTGCGGTTCGGGAAAGCTGCAGGTTAAAAAATAATATCCGAACTTTATCACAAAGAACTCTCTAAAATAGATCACTAGGGAATCTATTGGATACGCCAAAAAGCAGTACTTAATTGTTTTTCTAATAGAAATCGCTGGATGATTTCCCCCAGGCAGTCAGCAGTGTTGCTACCGGACGTTTGACTTGAATGAAATATGGCTTTGTGTTTTAAAAAGCGGATCTAGATTCGTGTCTAGCTGGCCGCCTCTGAAATATAATATGGCAAAAAAAACTTTGTTAACCTTTTAAAGCCTAGCGGTAACTTTACGTACCACCAACTTTAACATTAAAAAATTCTACGTGGTGCCCACATTGCGTTTATGTGTTTTGTACGGATCTCAGAACAAACAGCAACTTTTGCTTATAAAACATTAAGAGACTGGTTTTTATAACCGAAGTGGAGAGCGTTTACAGCGCGGTACGCACTGAGTCCTTATATAAAACAGATACGCTTCGTCTTTAAAGAGTTAGCTGATTTTTCTGCTTCAAATTAGTAGTATGTTTTCAAAGCTTCAAATATGTATTTTTCTCTACCAAAAATTTGAAAGTATATAGAATAACAATAAAATTCTAGTGTGGAAAGGATTAATTATTTACTGACTGTTCCTCACACTCACATCTTACATTCGACGTTAAATACTTCGCGATTCACAAATGTTCCTACCTCCACGAATTTATTTTGCAATAAGACGACGAAGGCCGAGAAGCGGGTTGCAGAATTACAGTGAGACTGTAACAGTTACTATATAATATGGCACGCAGCCAAAGAGTTCATAGTTCTGGGATGTGAAAACCCCCAGCAACCACCTACAGCGCAGTTTCCTCTCAGCATTATACGCTTATGGCTGCGAACATTTTGGATTGTAGCCCATAAAACTTAACACAAAGAATAAACTGTGCAGTTGCTCTGGTCCGAATCCTCTTCCCGACTTACCACAGTGAACCTTTCTACGGATTAATATGGAGCACATATTCAATAAATTGGTTTTGCAATTAGCGAGCGTACTCAGTATCAGACTCATAAGACTGCAAAATCAGATATGTAAAAAAAATTAAGGGAACATTAATGACTTTGGAATCATTTCTATGCAACACGTTCCTACAATTTATGTTATAACCTATACACTGGTTATTAATTTCTGTTTAGCAAAACGTCCGTGTAAATGCACATACGAAGGAATGGCGCAAACGGACTTTCTGATGATTTCGGCGGCAGAGCAAAACACTGATAAAATGTGGTAACAAAGTTATTTTAACAACGAAACTTCAAGTTGTGTGCTTCGTTCCTTACTTATTACAGTCCAGATTCGAATCCCGTAGAAAGAAATTGCTTTCTTATTGCCATTAAATAACAAATTCAAAGCTACATAGACACGAAGTACTCTGAGGTGAAAAAAATATTTGTAAGCAACTTAAAAAGCTGTGAAACGTTGATATATAGTGTTTATTTAACGACGTCATCTGTAGCCTACACTACAGGCTATATAGCTTCCTATGTTAGTACGTTAAATGAAAAATTATTTGGAAAAAAAAAGAGCCACTTGACCCTTCAATATGGGACTGACAGTTTGTCCCGAAACATCGATAACTAACTCCCAAATTGCGGTGCGTGACATCCGAGAAGAGCGAAGAATTTATTTGCACGGCGGCGTAAGACTGAAAGCTAACACAGTGGGGGTGTAATATGAGGCAGTAGACTGGCAGATGGTTACAGTTATCTGGGATATGACGCCGTGTAATTTGGTAGTAACTCTTAAGTTCTCGAAGAAACGTCCTATCTCAACCTGCAGCGGTGAGAGGCCCCGGAATTTATGTAGTGAGAAACTTTTATGGTGGTGGATGACAATGATAATGACGATGATCATTATGCTATTAATAATTTGTGTAACTCTTTTGACCCTGAAGACGAAGGCAGGCAAGACGTTCCTTCGACATGTTGACAGCTATTTTCTAGTTGACAGAGCACAACGCCTCAGCAGACTTCAATATTCTCCTCACAAAATCTACTATCATATATGTAAATCTTAACGTATTTTGACACGAAAAAAAATATATTTTTTTTATTTTCGGCCCATTTCTCTGCATAATTTCCACTGCTAGACTTCGATTTTCTGGAAGCTTCTATTAAATGTTTAAAAATCTTCACAGCATCACCATGTTTGTGCGACGAGATTAAGCACGGAAAGAACATTCCATACAAAACACGTTAAGTTTGTTTAAAATTTATTACACTGGGCATATCTGGCTCCTACTTTTATAAACACAATTAACAGATTGTTAAGTAAATACAAATTTCGCGCGTCAGTGACGTTTTTCCTTGCGTGCTGTGCGAAGTATTAATAATATTAATAATAATAATAATAATAATAATAATAATAATAATAATAATAATAACTACAGAACTGCAGAAAACAGCTGTACTGGGCACAGCACACACACTGCGGAAAGTGCTAATGTAGAAACACAAAAGAGTTTAATACTGCAGACAGCGCTATATGCACCATTAACAGTACGCGCGGAATAGCTGCGGCACTGTGTACCCTAGAAACATGGTTTGTTTCAGGTATATAAGTGTGAATACCCTGCGTAAAGGAGGAGGAGGAGGAGGAGGAGGAGGAGGAGGAGGAGGAGG
>BLKM01000883.1:246229-288226 GCA_013340265.1 Coptotermes formosanus | reverse complement strand
GGAGGAGGAGGAGGAGGAGGAGGAGGAGGAGGAGGAGGAGGAGGAGGAGGAGGAGGAGGAGGAGGTGGTGGTGGTGGTGGTGGTGGTGGTGGTGGTGGTGGTGGTGGTGGTGATGATACAGTTTGTGTTTTTGAAGACCTACTTTACCTCTGAAAATTTTATCAGTCTAGAATTAAGTGGATCTGATGTCTGTTTCGCCTCAGATTTTCGCAAAGCCTTCCTAGGTTTCTTACCAAAGACTGGAAATCCAAAACAAAGGCGTGATATATGATGCGAAGACTTAAACATGCGGTTTCATAACATGTATTTTCGGCTTACCTGGTTTAGATAAAAGACGAAGCGTATCTGTTTTATATAAGGACTCAGTGCGTACCGCGCTGTAAACGCTCTCCACTTCGGTTATAAAAACCAATCTCTTAATGTTTTATAAGGCAAAAGTTGCTGTTTGTTCTGAGATCCGTACAAAACACATAAAAGCAATGTGGGCACCACGTAGAATTTTTTAATGTTAAACCTGGTGGTACGTAAAGTTACCGCTAGGCTTTAATCTGTGCTGACACCTTCCCGACGTTGCGGGGTGCATTACAGGCGCCATTTGCAGACTCTACCGTCCATGAGCATTTGTCATTTACTCCGGAAGTTGGTCACCTGGACGTACTATAACAGTTTAGGTTTAAAGGATTTCCACAACGCTGTATGTCGAGAGTAAATGGCTGAAATGCTCCAGCGACTCCCAGTTTTTCACCATGAGATGACCGACCGTGTCAAAAACTTTAGTCACGACTGTAACACCGCAGTCACAGAATTCAACGTAAAGTTGAAACAATGGTAAGAATAAGAAATCGGGAATGCAGGTTCGAGTGGAGGGTTTTAAAAACCAAATCTCTGCATTTCAGAAATAGAGCTGTGTCATTTTTATGTCACACGACGCGGAACGTGTTACGACGGAAATGGGGGTCGGAATGATTTGTAGGGTGGTGGGGGGGGGTGGTGATTCGAGTGCCGGATGTAAAGTATTGGGAACAGCTCCCAACGCCCATTGGCTCTACGATATATATATATATATATATATATATATATAGATAGATAGGCAAGTGCATATATATATACATATCATGGCGAGGAATATGTTGAAAAGAAAATATGGAGAACCATAAAATATGTTATGGTGCAATGCATGACAACTCTACTATCGAGACAATATATTCACTCCTTAGTTTAATGTGCATGCATATATAGAAATATACATGAAATGTATACATATATATATACACACACACACACACACAGATATACGCACACATACATATCTACGAATTAAGGAAACACACATTTTAAATCACAAATAGCGGGGACTGAATTTTGTATTTTTATCAGAGTAATAAACAACAATTTTTCTCCTTCACTTGCAGGGTTTTATACTGCAATATTTTTCACAGATAATTAACTTATAATTTTCTTAATTAATTATTAATTAATTAAATTTACCATTCACTTTTTACAGGTTAAAAGAAGCTCGGGCCATTCGAGCTGTTCCGCATCCGCGTTTTTACATCCAACATATCTTGTATCTTGTTACGTTTATTTTCGCAGTCTGCTTATATTCGAGCGATATACACGGGTATATCCTTATAGAGTCCTTTCGGGCTAAAAGATTTAAATCTTAATATTTCGGAGACACCGATTTTTTGAGGGAACATGGAAATACAACTTTCCGAAACGCCAGAATTCGACTTTTAAATGACATGAATTCAGAAGCTCGTATTTATTTTAGCCGTTGTAAATATTTCACTTCTTATCAGTTCATGCGCGATTTGGTTTGTGTTTGTCTGGTTTGTCTTTATGATATTTTAAAATCAAAGATTTATACAACTGTGAATAGTGTAAACCTAAACAATACGTTTTAAATAATTTCATGTTTATTTATACATTATTTACGGTGGAATGTTTTATATACCACAAAAACTTCTAGAGTTTTATTAATGAATTTTTAACCCCTGCCTCTTTTGGTCAGTCGAAACAATGTTTCGACAACCACTGTACTTTTACCTTGACCAAAACAAATATTTAATAGAATTCTTCCCATTAATCCTTTTAAAGACGAAAGATAATTGCTTTATATACAGACTATGTGCGTACCGCGCTGTAAACACTTTCAACCTCGGTTATGAAAAAGGAATGAGTTGCTGATGTTTACGGCAAAAGTTGCTGTTTGTTCTGAGATCCGTACAAAACACATAAACGCAATCTAGGCACTATGGAGAATTATTGAATGTTGAACCTGGTGGTATGTAAAGTTACCGCTAGGCTTTAAAAGGTTAACCCTTTCAAGCATAGAGATAGGGCTACATAAATATATGAACTACATGCTTTAACAAAGAATAAAAATAAAACATTCAAAAAAGGAAATTATCCTTCGTGCAAATTTCACAGTCATTCATTTTGACCCTGAATTATATTTGTAATGTATACTGTAAATATTTTACTGTTCAGTGTAAGAAAAATTTGTAAATATTTATGAAAGTAAATTCCTTTGGTAAGGTAAACAAACTAGATTACAAGCATCATATTTCCTACAGCTGTTCATTATTTAAGACACTTCACCCACAATACTGCTAGGAAAGAAGGAAAGAAAGAACACGAAAAATATTGAAAAACATAACCAATATGGACATTACTTGATAAGAGATTAGACAGTCTAGGAGAGCATTACGGGATCATTAGGAATCGTGCTGACAGTTTAAAGCCCGGTCGCGCACGGTATCACTGTCAGTGGAACGCTCCAGTGAATGCAGTCGTGACGACAACAATGTTCAGCGTCGCTCTAACACAGTACAACAATGTGCACAAGACAGCCCACATCAAGTGCCCATACGCATACCACACCCCATTTCCGTTCAAATCAACATTTCTAGAGCCCAACATGCAATATTTTTCGCCACATACAGTTGATATCGCACCGCAGTCTTACACTCCACAGCTCATATCTTCCTCAACGAACGTAGAGATTGGAGGCGTGGTAACACTGCTCCTGATTTCAGAGGTCATGTGTTCAAATCTCAACGCACAGACTGAATATTACGCCGCGTAGAATACTCTACAGTAAGCTTCGACAATGGAAGTATTCACTGATTATTCCTACGATAAACAAATCAAGAAGACTGCAAATACGAATCACGTGATTTTCATGGGGACGTTCAGAAATGCATACAAAATTTTACCCACGATATCTGAGAGGCAGGTAGAAAGTCATGAGTGTAGGCAGAAGACTACTAAAATTTATCTTATAAAAATACCGATAAGTTGTCGATTGGGTTACTCTGGCTCAGGATAGAGGCCAGTAGCGGACAGATAAAAATAGACACATCCTGCAACTAGGCGAAGAATTTCGTGATTAGAAAGAGAATTAGATAAGCGGGACAAGTAGCACGCATGGGGAAAATTGGAAATGATAGGAACAGTTCCGTAGAAAGAAATGAATGAAAAAGAACACATAAGACAACAAAGGATGGTTGGGAATATAATATTAAAATGGATCTCATAGAAAAAGTTTGAAAGTTTGTGGAAGAATATCATTTGGTTCAGAATATGGTCCAGCGCCGGGGTGCTGTGAACATGGGGGCCAGATTTTTGAATTACAAGAAAGGCAGGAAAATTTTTGAATACGTAAGTACAGTCAGATACTGGAGGAACAATATATTTCACAAATTTAATCAGTTAGTTATTTGTTCGTTTATTTATTAGCTTAGATAGCAGACTATTTGTCTGGATAGTTAGCAGGTAACTTAGTTGGTTTGCTGGTTGGCTATTTGGTTAGTTGGTAATTTGGTTGGTTAGTTAGTGAGTTAATGAGTTCGCATGAATTTGGGAAACGCCTATTTCTAACGCATGCACACCTTAAATAAGCAAAAACCCACCAGAAGAGGCAAAATGTCAAATAAATTTCGCTTTTTACGAAGTTATGGTGCAATTAGATTTCCAAGTTACTCATTTTAAACAACACTCAGAGAATTAGGACGGGTTAAAGACCCTATGTTATATGATAAGATGGAATATGGAGTGTTATTGATATCATAACTGTATTTATTAACCAATCGTCTGAGCCTTGAATTAACAGGCGAAACACGAAGGCAGCGAATAAGGTTAGAGCGAGATACTGGCCAAAGCACTCTCCTTATAATACGAGCCCTTTCTTCCAGATTTTTACGTGGTACATTAACCCTTTAAAGACGAAGCGTATCTGCTTTATATAAGGACTCAGTGCGTACCGCGCTGTAAACACTCTCCACTTCAGTTATAAAAACCAGTCTCTTAATATTTTATAAGGCAAAAGTTGCTGTTTGTTCTGAGATCCGTACAAAACACATAAACGCAATGTGGGCACCACGTAGAATTTTTTAATGTTAAACCTGGTGGTACGTAAAGTTACCGCTACGCTTTAAAAGTTTAAAATATGTAATAACGCTGAGAAACTTACTATCTTAATTTCCGTTGTGCTTAACTTTGTTCAGCGGCCGTGAAAAAGAATACGTTACATCCTCAAAGAAAACATCCTCAACGTGACACCTGCTGCAAACCTGGTTTCATTTCCGAAATGGAACAAAAGTGGGGTAATTAGGTTACTACAGCGTCACGTTGGGGGCCGCGGTGGCGCAGTTGGTTGAGGCACTGCGCTACAAACCGGCAGGTCGCGGGTTCGATTCCCGATGGTGTCAGTCGATTTTTCATTGACATAATCCTGTCGGTCGCACTATGGCCCTGGGGTCGACTCAGCCTCTAACAGAAATGAGTACCAGGAATATTTCCTGGGGGGTAAACGCGACCGGTGCGTATGGCTGACAACCTTACCACCTTCATGTGCCGATTGGAACCCTAAGGGCCTGTCCAGGCCTGTAATGGGACTTAAGTCTCATGTATAACCGGTCTAGCGGTCAGTCAGTCACCGTCACTGGTAGCTTTGAAACAGTGAAATTCGTATATAGGCCTATACAGTCGAACCCGGTTATAACAAAATCAGTTTAAGCGACACCTCGTCTATAACGCCAATTAATTCCTCACTCGTAGCCATAACATTATTGTACTCGGTTATAACAACACTTTTATTCGTTTCGCAGTCCTTCCCTCTTCTACCTGTTCACAGCAGGTGTCGAGGTTGTTTATTTTCACTTGATCACACTCAGACACACACCACAGTCGGTAGGACTCCACTGGACAAGGGATCGGCCCACCGCAGAGACCTCTACCTGACAACACAAACAATGTACAAGAGACAAACATCCATGCCCCGCGGTGGGATTCGAACCCACGATCCCAGCAAGCGCTCGGCCGCAGACCTACGCCTTAGGCCGCGCGGCCACTGGGATCGGCAACCCTCGTTTACATGGACACTAAATATTCAGTCCCTTTCATGACGTCAGAACCGAGTTCAACTTAATGTATGTATACGTCTTCTTCTTCCTCTCCTTCTTCTTCTTCTTCCTCCTCCTCCTCTTCTTCTTGCTCTCCTTCCTATCCTCCTCCTTCCTCTCCTTTTCTTCTTCCTCTCCTTCTTCTTCCTCTCCTTCCTCCTCTCCTCCTTCTTCCTCTCCTTCTATTCCTTCTTCTTCTTCTGCCAACGGGCCTTACAGTTTAACCAGTGCCTCCTTCAGAATGACAGCCCATAGGGGTCTGTCATATATATATATATACACATACACATAAATTATATTGCAGCCGCGCGTGTGTGTGTTTGTGTGTGTGTGTGTGTGTGTGTGTGTGTGTGTGGGTTTGTGCGTGTGTGTGTGTGTTTGCGTGTGTGTTTGTGTGTGTGTGTGCGCGCGTGCGTGTGTGTGTTTGTGCGTGTGTGTGTGTGTTTGCGCGTGTGTGCGTGTGTGTGTTTGTGCGTGTGTGTGTGTGTTTGCGCGTGTGTGCGTGTGTGTGTTTGTGCGTGTGTGTGTGTTTGCGCGTGTGTGCGTGTGTGTGTTTGTGTGTGCGCGCGCGTGCGTGCGTGTGTGTGTTTGTGCGCGTGTGTGTGTGCGCGCACGCGCGTGTGTGCGCGCGTGTGTGTGTTTGCGTGTGTGCGTGCGCGTGTGTGTTTGTGTGTGCGCGCGCGCGCGTGCGTGCGTTTGTGTGTGTGCGCGCGCGTGCGTGCGTGTGTGTGTGTGTGCGTGCGCGCTCGCGCGGAAACAGCATCCAGTAAAATAATAATGGGCCTACAAGAAGCGAGAGAACTGCGGTTATCGCAGCGGTCTTTGTGAAGAGTAAAGGGGTTACGGCCGTCAGTCACAACTAAGTTTCATGTCACATTATTATATAAGTTTAATGTAACATGTTTCGGCTTAAGTAAAAAAAAGCCATCATCAGGCGAAGCTAGAGTACCAAATGAAAGTTATCACCTAAATTACACTGAACCCATTATTCATGTCGGTATATGTAGTTGGGACCTCAAATTTACCATTTTCGTAAGAAAAGCTAAGAAGAATTCATTAACCTGTTTTGCGCAGAAACAGGTTCCACACAAAGTAATCAAAAGATGGGTTTAAAATTGAAGAATTGTAAGTTAAAATCCTGCGCTACAAGTCGAACGGTTGTGGGTTCGATTCCCGATGGTGTCATTGGAATTTTTCACTGACATAATCCTTCCGGTCGCACTATGGCCCTGGGGTCGACTCAGCCTCTAACAGAAATGAGTGCCAGGAATATTTCCTGGAGGTAAAGGCGGCCGGTGCATAGGGCTGACAACCTTACCACCTTCACGTCCCAAATGTCTTAGAGGTTCTGGTAGCCTCGACCTCCCGGAAACCTCAATGCCTGTCCAGACCTGTACAGGGATTGCTTTATCTTTGCTTTATACGTCAAAATTAACGTCTTGTACTGGCAGGTGAAAATGACGATACTGTAAGGAGTTGGTACATTTTGATTGTTTTGGCTTTCTTTAACCTTTTAAAGCCTAGCGGTAACTTTACGTACCACCAGGTTTAACATTAAAAAATTCTACGTGGTGCCCACATTGCGTTTATGTGTTTTGTATGGATCTCAGAACAAACAGCAACTTTTGTCTTATAAAACAGTAACAGATTGGTTTTTATAACCGAAGTGGAGAGTGGTTACAGCGCGGTACGTACTGAGTCCTTATATAAAAAAGATACGCTTCTTCTTTAAAGGGTTAAATAATGTTTCGGACACTGAATTTGTTTGCATCATGTCAGCGGGGAGGATAAATCCATCCTCAACCAAGCGTGTCAAGAAGACCTACTCGCGATCATCAGATGGGTTACAGTTCTTCGTGAAAGTACTGACGCTGGTTCTAAGCTGGATGGCGTGCTGTCTAACCACTTTCCTCTACTTCCCAAGCATAGAAACACTGATAATACACTGCAAAACCTTTACCCATACATCATTCCAGGCGTGGCAAGTGATTAATCCAGCGAAGAGCACCTTTGCCATTTACCTCCACCGATCTCCATATCTTCTGCATAGGCAGCCGGTGACCACTGTAGTGCTGACCTCACTGAGATCGTAAATCGTCTGTCCACTTGTTGGAAGTATTCTGTAACCAATGAGAGCCCGGCTTGAGCCTGCCCCTGTTGCTTGTAATAATACAATCCCACGTTAAGTCTTCGTGATGCAAACACCAAATGGTAATGATGAAAAAAGTACTTGGTAACACGAAATGTGGCTCCTTCGCACAAGTCTAATGCACTTCGTTCCATGCTATGTTACCATTCCATACTCCTTTCTTTTCGCAATATGCTTATTAAAGTATGAAACAATACAAACTTACACTCCCTACGGAGACGTCAAAAGAGTATTTTTCTGGGAACAGCATCAAAGTGTTCTTGCCATCGTGTGTTCAAGAATGCTGTAAGTCGCGACCAGGAGTCAAAAGTGAAGTGTAGTGTGTAAATAAGTGAAATGAAGTGAAGTGTTGTGTGTACATAAGCGAAGTGATGTGAAGGTGTTCTGAAACGTGTGTGTGTGTGTGTGTGTGTGTGTGTGTGTGTGTGTGTGTGTGTGGGTATATTGTATTTGTGTGGGAATATTACATTGTATTTGTATGGGTATACAGTATTGTATTGTATTTGTGTATGTATATTTTGTTTACGTGAGTATATTGTATTTGTATTGTATTTGTGTACGTATATTGTGTTGTGGGGATATATTGTATTTATACTGTATTGTGTACGTATATTGTATTTGTGTAGGTATATTGTATTTGGGTAGGTATATTGTATTTTATGGGTATATCGTATTTGTGTAAGTATTTTGTAATGTGTGGGTATACGGTATTTGTGTAGGTATATTGTAGTTATGTAGGTATATTGTATTAGTGTAGGCACATTGTATTGTGTGGGTGAACTGCCAATACGTGTACTGCAATTTGTGCTGTTACGTTTATGTATGTGTTATTGTATTGTGGTGTCTGTACTGGTGTAAGGCTGCTGCCACCGGGTGAAAACCCCATTGCAGTAAGAAATAATAATAATAATAATAATAATAAAAAACACGCCTGAATGACAACAGCACAGCCTTTTGTTTTGAAGACTCTGAATTTCGGGGCGCATTTGCTTCCACTTAAGAAACCGTTGCCTTTTTCACAAGGCCATCCATTGTACTCTACACTAAGACACCTGTATGAGGTTCACAAGCTCACACCTTCTAACTTAAAATCCTCACTAATATCCTACCATCTACAGCTAAGTCTTCCAATTGATGTCTTCTCTTCAAGTTCAGAAATAAAACATTTGTATGCATTAACCACCAGAAAAGTCATTTCTACTAAGCTTAAAGTTAAATTCTTTTAATCGAGAATTTTATTTAACAGACATTTAAAAACTTGAGTTCGTACCTCACAGTAAACATTTTAGAGTCACTTAAGTATAGAGCAAAAGTGAATCAAATACATAAACAAATCAGTTTCTACTTCATAATAAATTCTTCGCTTTCTCCATTATAAAAACTGACTGGCTAACGGTATTTAGTAAATAAATCTTTGTTAATTTGGAGAGCGATAAGAAGCACACAAAAACACTCAACGCGAAGAATATACTGAATAAATTGTTAAGCCAAGTGGTACACACACGTTCTTCCACCCGTATGGCACTACAAGACAACACGGAAGACGGCCTCGAATTTTCACGGATTCTTATTATTGCTTGCAGACATTTTGTAGTAACTCCCTGCATAAGTGTCACACAGATGGCACTGTTCCTTACATAGTTAACAAACACGGGGCGGGGGGGGGGGCACACACGTACAAAACCAACTTTTATTCATGCACACTACAGGTCACCGTTTGCTATATTATTAATCCTGCACCGCTAACGTACAACGCATATTTGTTGCCGAGCACGCCATGGAGGGAACGAAAGTCCAGCTCCACTCATACTTAATCTGTCTGAATAAGGACTCCTAGACCATCAACCAGTTACTGTACCGACTGAGCTACTGCGGCTTCCATGTAAGCCTAAAATCTTAAAGACGACAGTACTGTAGGCATTCCGAGCTCAAGTTTAACTGTCTCGCGGCTCCAGCCTGATTTCTGACCCAAAGTTTGTCGGTGCCTCAGATATTTTTGGGAAATGTCCAAAGTTTTTCAACCCTGCAAGCACAGTGATAACTACTTTTGGATGAAGCAGCTCCGCCTTTGGCCCAAGTGTGTTTTGTTAAGTGGGAGTAAACAGGAATGATTTTCCTAAGCAGTGTTATTCTTTTCATCTTTGTAACAAATTCGTAATGTGTTCTGTGAAAAGGAAACTAAATTCATCTAAATTATGGGACAGTACCTCAAAATAACGGGCCGGGACAGCACAGTTAGTATAGCGACTCGCTACGGGTTGGACGGTCCGGGGATCGAATGCCGGTAGGGGCGAAATTATCTGCACACGTCCAGACGGGCCCTGGGGCCCACCCAGACTCCTGTACAATTAGTAGCGGGTATCTTTCCCGGGAGTAAAGCGGCTGGGGGTGTCATTAACCACCCACCCGCACCCAGCACTGACGTCAAAGAAATAACAGAGTTACACCATTACTTCCCTTGTGTGCCTTCTTGGCAGGTTATGGGGTGAAATTTAATTTTACCTTACCTGAAACTAACCCTCAGACACTTCCGTCCAGATCCATTCAACTATCACTGAAGTCACTAATGTGGGCTACTGACAAATAATTAACCCTTTAAAGACGAAGCGTGTCTGTTTTATATAAGGACTCAGTGCGTACCGCGCTGTAAACAATCTCCACTTCGGTTATTAAAACCAGTCTCTTAAAGTTTTGTAAGGCAAAAGTTGCTGTTTGTTCTGAGATCCGTACAAAACACATAAACGCACTATCAGTGTAATGCAGACTTTTTTAACTTTGAACCATATGCTACGTAAAGTACCCGCTAGGCGTTAAAAGGTTAAATAAACAATAAATAAATAAATTCTTACGTGACACTAATACTGTTCTAAACTTCAAGTGAACAAAATATTCTTCTGGTACAAGGGGCAGGAGACCTCCTCTAAATACTGCAGTTTTGCGTCATAATCCACTTCTGAACCCTTAATGCAGGAATCCACTAACCCGTTCCCCTTTTAGGTATATACCTCAAACACTGGCAAGAGGTCTCTTTGTCAGATTAAGGATGGTTACGTATAAAACTATTATAGAAAGGGAAAGTTATTAAAATTTACCAGAGTGATGAGGCGGAGGTGAAACGATAAAGGAACACTCAGAACCCGCTCTCCAGCGAGTTGTATTAAATTCCATAAAAACTTCCAACAAAGGGTCTTACTTTGTTGGTCTTTTTTCGGGGCTTCTCGTTTTTTATATTCCTCAAAAATCCATTTATATGGACACAAAATCGTCACTACAAAACGGGTTCAATTCAATTATTGTTAGTTAAAATCCCTCAATTACGTAAGTAATAATAGATGGTTTCTGCCAATACTGGCGTATGAGAGAACACATTCTTGCTGCGGTCGCTTTAGTCCAGTGTTACAGGTTACAAGTGGGCCGAGCTAGCTCAGTCCGTATAGCGACTTGCTACAGGATGGACGGACCGGGGATCTACATACGGTGGAGGCGAGATTTCCGCACCCGTTCAGACCGGCCCTAGGGCCCAACCAGCCCCCTGTAAAATGCGTACCAAGTCTCTTTCCTGGGGGTAAAGCGGCCGAGGCGTGGAGTTGCCCCACCCCTACCTAGCACTGAGTTTAAAGACAGAGTACCGCTATACCCCCACTCACCCTCTAGGTATTTCAGGCCTCTTCTAGGGCAAATTGTACGTTTACATTTTTATTACAGGTTACAAGACGTGTGGTGCCTCAGCGCAGGTATGAAAATCGTAGGCGATCGTGAATTTGACTTTTCGGAGCTTGCTATGTTGATTGAGGTGACCCAATTTAATATGATACCATTTCCTTTATTAGGGTGATAGCCAGGACCAGGGGAATATAATAGGCGAACGCTAACAGTACATATACCACACATTCCCGGCTATGACACACAACACAGTTCCCTGTTCCAGGCTCCGAATAGTGCAAATATGACACTGGTCGTATCGTATCGGGTAACACAAACAGACTGTACATAAATGGAATTCAGTTCTCGAGCTTACTAACCAGGACTGCGGAGTCGGAGTCGTGGAGTCGGAAGGAATTTTGGGTGGAGTCGGAGTCGGAGTCGGAAGGAGTTTTGGGTGGAGTCGGAGTCGGAAGGAGTTTTGGGTGGAGTCGGAGTCGGAAGGAATTTTGGGTGGAGTCGGAGTCGGAAGGAGTTTTGGGTGGAGTCCGAATCGGAAGGAATTTTGGGTGGAGTCGGAATCGGAAGGAATTTTGGGTGGAGTCGGAGTCGGAAGGAGTTTTGGGTGGAGTCGTGGAGTCGGAAGGAATTTTGGGTGGAGTCGGAGTCGGAAGGAGTTTTGGGTGGAGTCGGAATCGGAAGGAATTTTGGGTGGATTCGGAATCGGAAGGAATTTTGGATGGAGTCCGAATCGGAAGGAATTTTGGGTGGAGTCGGAATCGGAAGGAATTTTGGGTGGAGTCGGAGTCGGAAGGAGTTTTGGGTGGAGTCGTGGAGTCGGAAGGAATTTTGGGTGGAGTCGGAATCGGAAGGAGTTTTGGGTGGAGTTGGAATCGGAAGGAATTTTGGATGGAGTCGGAGTCGGAAGGAATTTTGGATGGAGTCGTGGAGTCGGAAGGAATTTTGGGTGGAGTCGGAGTCGGAAGGAGTTTTGGGTGGAGTCGTGGAGTCGGAAGGAATTTTGGATGGAGTCGGAATCGGAAGGAGTTTTGGGTGGAGTCGTGGAGTCGGAAGGAATTTTGGGTGGAGTCGGAGTCGGAAGGAGTTTTGGGTGGAGTCGTGGAGTCGGAAGGAATTTTGGGTGGAGTCGGAGTCGGAAGGAGTTTTGGGTGGAGTCGGAATCGGAAGGAATTTTGGGTGGAGTCGGAATCGGAAGGAATTTTGGGTGGAGTCGGAAGGAATTTTGGGTGGAGTCGGAGTCGGAAGGAGTTTGGGTGGAGTCGAAGTCGTGGAGTCGGAAGGAATTTTGGGTGGACTCGGAGTCGGTAAAAATGTACCGACTCCGAATTCGACTTCGATATAAAATCTTAACTAGATACTAGCTACAGTAACCATTACACTTATACTTAAATGTAGGTTACAAGCCTAAAATGTAGCCTGATGATTCACGTGGTGGTGATGAAATGTCTTATGGTACCTTTTCCCACTTTAGTAGGTTTACCATTATCATATAATACATATTGAGCTTTTATGAAGGAGTCGGAGATTTAAAAATTGAGGAGTCGGAGTCGGAGGTTTTATGCACCGACTGCACAGACCTGTTACTAACTTTGCGGAACGAAATGAAATAACTCAGTTGACACAGAAATTAAGCAACAGCTGGAACACGCACGGAATCAGATTTCGGTCTCTGGCAGTGGGAAAAGATTTTTCGCTTCTTCAAAGCACCCAGCCAACCATCCGCTGAGCAAGGCTGTTCGTGTCATCTCAAGGACATCTGCCGGAGCGTGTTGCTGATCACATATTTACAGACAGCCAAAGTAACGATTACGTGGAGATAAACCTCCACTTCCTCATATACCTTCACGGTGTCGTGCTCCCATTAAGCATAAACACAGGTTTACCTTTACCTTTTTAATAATTTAAAGGAAACTGATGTGGGTATGTTCCCACTAGAAGTCATCCAAGGTCGCAAATATTTCATTCCTTACAGTAATGTATGACGGAAGGACAGACACAACAAACTTCTGTGGTAGGAATGGCCATTTAACACAGGGCCCTGAAGGAAGACATGCAGATTTTGTTAAGGAAATTTCTGTAACGTGTACGACAGCAACACAGTTTCGGCACAAAATTTATGTTTTTTTATCCTAACAAAGCAATGGTGTTAGACTCGTGCAATTTGGCGCGGACACAGACCATAAAGATATCTACAAACGCTGTATAAAGAATACTGCTTACCATTTCTACCGAAACATTAGCACGTACATACTAAATTACACGGAGTCAATTCCAGAAAGAAATCTGTTTTTATATTCACAACAGTCAGAATTTAAAATCGGAACTAATTTGTGCGTCAAAATTCTCCAAATGATGTCACTGAAAATGACGGTCAACATTTCCTAACACATCAGCAGCACTCATACCCACTACAATTTGTTACGCCACCTATGTCTCTCTTATTTCCCCTCCATTTCTACAACTTCCCTCCCTTATGCGCAGTCTAGAAGACACCGTAACGAAAGAGTACAGTAAGGAAGTGGGCATTACGCAGATGTTTATGGGCAGACGACTGAAGGAGTGAAAATATAGTGTCTTCATGTGATTCTGGAAGGCTAGATGGAAGACATCAAATCAGAGGCGCACCCAAGGGGAGGCTACCGGGCTGTAGCCCTCGCAAACCCCACAAAATCAGAATTTAAAAAACACAGATTTTGTAGATATTATGATATCAAAAGTTGTACGCTATTTACCCTTCAGCCGAAATCAGCCACTGAAATTGACTCGTGACTAGTACATTAGAATTATGAAAAGTAATTTAATAGAATTAAAAAAAACAAGAAGCTATAGCACTACGATTGGGTCATGAAACAGGCAGTTATATACGTTTGTATATAAATGCAGCTGCAAACAGGGTTATGCTATACTTACGAAATGATTTTATAACATAATTTTTAAAATCAAACATAAATTATATATAATTTAACCCTTTAAAGACGGAACGTATCTGTTTATATAAGGACTCAGTGCGTACCGCGCTGTAAACACTCTACACTTCGGTTATAAAAACCAATCTCTTCATGTTTTATAAGGCAAAAGTTGCTGTTTGTTCTGAGATCCGTACAAAACACATAAACGCAATGTGGGCACCACGTAGAATTTTTTAATGTTAAACCTGGTGGTACGTAAAGTTACCGCTAGCCTTTAAAAGGTTAAGGGTCAGCCCTACCCCCCCCCCCGGCCCCTAAAAAAAAGTTCTAGGTACGCGTCTGCACCAAATCATCTCACAACCAAAAAGGACAACACGCTTACAGTTGGACCAGAGAGATGAAGTTGCATTCTCATGCGACGACGAGAAAATAACAAACAGGGTGGAACTGCCCCTTTCGTGATAAGAACACATCAAGTCGGAAGCGGAGAATACGCACGGCTAAATGTATCTCTCCACAAATATTATAATGGACTGCTACATAATGACTAGCTGCTGTGTAACGTGAAACGGTCTGAAATGTTGTACAGACCCTGACGTCAATATTTGATAGCCGTTTTAAAGCGGAACTATTTGAAAAACAAAAAAAAAAAAATATTTTACCCGCTTTGTCGTTGTAGACAAATATAAACTTGCTGAATTGTAACAAACACAGCCCTTAAATTTCCCTTTTAACCTTTTAAAATAGTGTGATTAACTTTTAAAGCCTAGCGGTAACTTTACATATCACCAGGTTTAATATTAAAAAATTCTACGTGGTGCCCACATTGCGTTTATGTGTTTTGTACGGATCTCAGAACAAACAGCAACTTTTGCCTTACAAAACATTAAGAGATTGGTTTTTGTAACCGAAGTGGAGAGTGTTTACAGCGCGGTACGCACTGAGTCTTTATATAAAACAGACATGATTCGTCTTTAAAGGGTTAAAAAATTCTACGTGGTGCCCACATTGCGTTTATGTGTTTTGTACGGATCTCAGAACAAACAGCAACTTTTACCTTATAAAACATTAAGAGACTGGTTTTTATAACCGAAGTGGAGAGTGTTTACAGCGCGGTACGCACTGAGTCCTTACATAAAAGAGATACGCTTCGTCTTTAAAGGGATAATGTACGTACCAACTTCATTAACCGGATAGCGCAGGCGGTACAACAACTCGCTGCGTCCTGGATGATCTAGTGATCGAATACCGACGGTGGGGGAAACATTTCCCGCACCCGTCCAGACAAACCCTGGGGACCACCCAGCCTACTGTAAAATGGGTACCGAATTACTTTTCAGGAAGTGAAGTGAACGGGTCGTGAGGCTAATCACTCACCTCAATCTATTGCTGAGGTTAAACAGTGAAGGTATACCTCCACATCCTCCACTGTGCCTTCATAGTATGTTATATGGTGAGATTTACCTTCCGTTTTATCAACCGTTTTACATTAAAGCCCCTTGCACTTACCTACAAGATGTTCTCTTGATTTTTTCAGTCTCACAAGAAGTACTTGTTATCTACCGACACGCTATTAACCCTTTAAATACGAAGCGTACTGTTTTATATAAGGACTGAGTGCGTACCGCGCTATAAACACTTTCCACTTCGGTTATAAAAACCAGTCTCTTAATGTTTTATAAGGCAAAAGTTGCTGTTTGTTCTGAGATCCGTACAAAACACATAAACGCAATGTGGGCACCACGTAGAATTTTTTAATGTTAAACCTGGTGGTACGTAAAGTTACCGCTAGACTTTAAAAGATTAAAGGTCAGTGGTTACTTCATATACGTCCACGTTTAACACCAAACAACCTTCACTTTATGCACACAGTGCACGCACGTGTTTCTCATTATCAGCAGACTATACAGCCATTATTTCCCCATACAACATTCACTAGCCACTATTTCTACTGAAACCACACTGTTTGTGTTCCCAATGAGACAAGAAAAAATTAATTATGTATAATGTTAATTCATTTTGGTCTTCAAAGGGCTAACTCTAACCGCATCTGTAGCCTGTAGGTTAAACACGACACATCAGATACACCATAATGATATAACACACATCCCAACTAGAAGCTGAAATAAATAATTCAGGCAATGAAAACAAAGTGCACACGCGAAAACGTAATGTTTATATTCAAATTTAAATAAATTGTAAAAAAACAAAGGTAGCTACTCTCAACTACACGCAAACTGCCACCAGAAAGCTGATTTAAAATTGTGGATCTATAATACGACAAAAATTAATTAGTACCCACGAGTGACGCAAAAACCTAAGGAGGGCATCACAAAATGTTACCTTACATGGTTGTTACGTAGGCGATCAATTGACCATACAAACTGCGACACGTTTTGTCGCCTTTACAATAGACATATTGATCATTTTTACGAATACAATTCAGAAAGACAGTGAATTACGTGCCCCAGAGTAAGCTAGAGTTTCGGAATAATATCATACGTTTTGTGTAAGCCTGAACGCACGCAAGCAACATAGGGCGTATGTATTTTGCATTACGCAGCTGTGTAAAAATGTGCTAAATGACTTTCAAGAGTTGTTGGTGTTCCGAAGTGGCTCATGTAAATATTCATGCACATGGTGTCATTTAAGTAGTATAAAGCGTGTACTTTAAAATTTTATTAACACAAAATTACACAGAAATAATACAGTCAGATTCATTTGCGAGATTTTTCTCTAAGCGAGCACTGGCACTGAAAGAGTCGGACGCTCCTCGCGTCAAGTCGGGCGGAAAAAGTAATATATGAAATGTGACGAGTTTACGCTGTCTACAAAACACCCTGTATAAAGAAAAAAAGGCTTCAGCTTCCTGTGATAGCGACCGTAAACAATTTCAAATGTTGCTGCTATATAAAATGGACGGTGTATATTCCTGTTGTCTCCGAAATTGCCTAGTTCACAGTCTGTGCTTGTGACTAACGCCAGTACACAGAACGCTTGTTTTGTGATTTAAGTCAAAATCTGGAAGCAAATGATGGAGACTCTGCCAGCTCCTGCATATGGCAGCGTACATATCGCAACCGTTATGCTTTAAAGGCCTGAAGTGGTTACATCACGGTGCCACACACCTGAAGACAGTGAATTTAAATGGTTAGAACACCATTAACAGACCTGAAGACAGTAACCTGAAATGGTTAGAACACGGCACCACATACCTGAAGACAGCGACAATGGTTAGAACAGGGTGTCACATACCTGAAGACAGTGACTTTAAATGGTTAGAACACCATTAACAGACCTGAAGACAGTAACCTGAAATGGTTAAAACACGGCACCACATACCTGAAGACAGCGACAATGGTTAGAACAGGGTGTCACATACCTGAAGACAGTTGCCTTACACGGTTGGAACACTGTTTACATACTTGAAGACAGTTAAGTGGTTAGAACAAGGTGCCACATAACTACAGACAATGACCTTTTATGTTTAGAGCATGGCGCCACATACTTGAAGAGTGACAAATGGTTAAAACAAGGTGTCACATACCTGAAGACAGTGACAGATGGTTAGAACAAGGTGTTATATACCTGAAGAGAGTGACCTTAAATGGTTAGAACACTGTTTACATACTTGAAGAAAGTTAAGTGGTTAGAACAAGATGCCACATACCTGAAGAAAGTGGCCTTAAATGGTTATAACACGGTGCCACATACCTGAAGACAGCGACCTTAAATGATCAGAACACGGTGTCACATACTTGACGACAGTTAAGTGGTTAGAACAAGATGCCACATACCTGAAGAAAGTGGTCTTAAATTGTTAGAACACGGTGCCACATACCTGAATACAGTGACCTTAAATGGTTATAACACGGTGCCACATACCAGAAGGCAGTGATCTTAAATGGTTAGAACACGGTGTAACATACTTGAAGACAGCTAAGTGGTTAGAACAAGGTGCCACATAACTACAGACAATGACCTTTTATGTTTAGAGCATGGCGCCACATACTTGAAGAGTGACAAATGGTTAAAACAAGGTGTCACATACCTGAAGACAGTGACAGATGGTTAGAACAAGGTGTTATATACCTGAAGAGAGTGACCTTAAATGGTTAGAACACGGTGTAACATACTTGAAGACAGCTAAGTGGTTAGAACAAGATGCCACATGCCAGAAGACAGTGGTCTTAACACTCTTTCATGCTTTTACAGACTCTGAAAATCTCTCAGTTCCTTTACAGAAGTTCCAAGAAGTTTCTGCAGGGAAATGGCAGTTTACTGTTCTACACGTCTGTTACGTATACACGACAGAGTCAAAATTTTGAGGGTGTCATGGCGGTGCGACAGTGCAGAATACATGAATAACTAAAGAGGTGCGAACCCAATACTGCCTGCTGCCACGTCATTCTCTTGTGCCTTCTTATCATGTTTCAAACAGCCGTGTATAAAAGTGTACAATGCGCGGGCTAACACAGTGGCACATTGTTTCCAATTCACGGGTAAGGTACGATCACGTCTCAAATAAATATATTACATTCCAACACGCTGTAAAATTTCTGTTAAAAACATGCCGGTACTCAGGGTTGTGGAATCGGTACACAAAAGCTCCGACTCCCACTCCTCGATTTTTAAAACTCCGACTCTGACTCCTTCATAAAAGCTCAATATGTACTAATAACGGTAAACCTATAAGACGTTTCGTCACCACCACGTGAATCATCAGGCTACTGTTTAGACTTACAGCCTATATTTAAGTGTAAGTCTAATGGTTACTGTAGCTATCAGGGCTCTGGAGTTGGAGTATCTAGTTAAGATTTTAGATTGAGGTCGGAATCGGAGTCGGTACATTTTTACCGACTCCGACTCCACAGCCCTGCCGGTACTCACTTCTTAAGAGGAGAGAAATGCCGGCACTCACACCTTGACAGCGTATAAGTTTGAAAACAACCGTTGCCTGAGTCTTAATAATGAAAAATTTTTTTAGTTTTTTTGTTTTGCACGTGAAAATGTTGTTGGATTACAAAAAAACAAGGAAGTTACATTTGCACCGAGTTTTAATTTTCTAATACTCATCTAATGTGCCAGCATCAATAAAGGTGCCGGTACGTCGTACCGTTGTGTACCGGTACGGAAAATTACTTCTACACCAAAATGTAGGCTTTAATTTTAAGTTATTAATTCAACAACGATGATGATGATGATGATGATGATAAAACTGACAATGCACGAAATAGCAAGGCGATGGTACACGCTATGGTACATATAGTTACCACTGGACTTTCAAAAGCTGATAGTACTGCATTATTGTATAACTAGTCAAAACTTCCTCACCTATTGTTTTCGTGTGTAACTGAACTTATCTTCTACGGTACTCTCTGGTTTATAAAATTTTTAAGTTTCATATCTTCTGGTATATTGAAAAGTGTCGAAAGGTAAATAGTGGCTGACGTTTCGCAACAGTTCGTCGCCTCCACCTTCAGAGGCTACGTAGTGTATCCTGGTCTCCTTTGACAGCACAAACCCTAAAGTTGCTGGCAGCAGATTCCTCGGAATCGTCGCTAACTGCTTGCTCTCGATAAGTTGACACTATTGTGAGAATCTCAAACGTCGCACTGTGAAATCATTTCAAATCCTTGCATGACGTTTCTCCCAAATTCAGAGCGCTCCCACTCTAACCCCTCCTGTAACACCAGTAATTAATGCCTAGTTAAGTAAGGAGCTTAGGCAGCTTAGGACGTTCTTATAGTTAATGCAGAGACTGTCACACCAAGCCTCTAAGTGTATAATTTCTACCAACTGCATTACATCTGTGACGACTCCGAGTTGCTTTCGCTGAAGGGACTGACATGTCTTGGTGCATGCGTACTCTTTTGCTGAAGGGACTGACATGTCTTGGTGCATGCGTACTCTTTTGCTGAAGGGACTGACATGTCTTGGTGCATGCGTACTCTTTTGCTGAAGGGACTGACATGTCTTGGTGCATGCGTACTCTTTTTGTCATCTTCAGGATTTCGGGCCAATATTGCAAAAATATTCTGAATTTTTGACACCCTTTATTCCGTACATCTTGACCGAAATGTTCATTAATTTCAACAACGAATGCAGAATGGATACATAAAAATATATAGCTATATCGCTTATACATGTTTTGGCCTCATTTACGGCACCTTCAGGGAGCTTTACGTCAAAATTTAAGACTTACTATAATACAAGAGGTTACGCAGTAAACCTGGTTACATTACAGCATTCGTGCAGCCAGCGTCAACAGTTTGTGATTACTATTGAACAGACGCTGCTAAAGGCTACAATATATCAAAACAATAACAGAATAATATTTGTGCAATGTTTTCATTAATTATGGCCAAAAAGCTAAAAAGCGACGCAGGTGCAAAAATACTCATATAAGACGCTGTATAACGGTTACGAATTTCCATGTGGTCAGTCGCTGAGGCAAATTCATCGTCCTAATTTTAAGATAGCTGGCGGAATGTCGTCCGTTAGAATTGTCTGATCCATTTGAAAAACAGTCAGAGGCTGTGCAGTAGTAGTAACATGTGGTGGTAGTAGTAGCAGTAGTAGTAGTAGTAGTAGAAGTAGTAGGTGGTGCTAGTAGTAGTAGTAAAATGTGGTATTAGTAGGCGGTGATAGTAGTAGAAGTAGTAGGTAGTAACAGTAGTAAAATATGGTGGTTGTAGTAGTACGTAGTAGTACTAAAATGTGGTGGTTGTGGTGGTAGTAGTAGTAGGTAGTAGTAGTGGTAGCAGTAGTAGTACTAGTAAAATGTGGCGGAAAGTAGTAGCAGGTGGTGGTGGTAGTAGTGGCAGTAGTAGTATTGGTAAATGTGGTGATAGCAGTACTAGTAGTAGCAGTAGCATTAGTAGTACTAGTAAAATGTGATGGTGGTAGTAGTAAAAGATGGTAGTAGTAGTAGCTGTAGCAGTAGTAGTACTAGCAGCACTAGTAAAATGCGGTAGTAGTAGTAGTAGTAGTAGTAGTAGTAGTAGTAGTAGTAGTAGCAGCACTAGTAAAACGTGGTGGTGGTAGTAGTAATAGTAGTAGCAGTAGTAGCAGTAATAATAGTAGTAGCAGAAGTAATAAGTACCAGCAGTAGTAGTAGTAATAGGTCGTGGTGGTAGTAGTAATAGTAGTAGTAGCAGTGATAGTGGCGGCAGCAGCAACAGTAAACAGCAGCCACTAGAACGAGCAATACGGCTCAACTGACTTAAGTTTCTATCGTCTATTCAGAAGTTTCCAGTTCGACTCTTCGCCAGTACACACCGAGTATAATGACGCTAGTTTTTCATTGGCTTCCACAGTCTCTGCAATATGAAAGTTGAAACGGTAACTCAAAGTACACCAGAACTACTTCCTATCGTATTTTTCCGCTTACGTTTTCATTAATTACTGTACCATTACAGGTTATAGAAGGTGTACCCCATAAGGAGTGCCAAATTTTAGGATGTTACTACAAGTCACCCTCAGTAACAAGTGCCATATCAACACACTGCGGACCACCAACCGTTACAACGCTACGACTATTCTAACACACGTACACACTGCCGCATCCACAAATGTTACAGTACAGGCAGTCTCGGACCTAAGAACAGGATAGCTTCTGAACACCTGGTCCTATGTCGAGAATACGAAATGAGGTACAGCGTCTGCAGCAAGTCGGGGAAGACTCCAATAAGTAGTCCCAATCAAGGGGGTTGTAATAATCACTAACGTGTGGGCACAAAGATTAGGGTATACACAACTATAATTTTACCTGTAGTCTTGTATGGGTGTGAAACTTGGTCTCTCACACTGAGGGACGAACAAATACTGAGGGTGTTCGAGAATAGGGTGCTGAGGAGGATATTTGGGCCTAAGAGGGACGAGACGACAGGGGAGTGGAGAAGACTACATAACAAGGAACTTAATGACCTGTACTCATCATCAAATATTATTCGGGTAATCAAATAGAGAAGAATGAGATGGGCGCGGCACGTAGCACGTATGGGGAAAAGAAAGGTGCATAAAGGATTTTGGTGGGGAGACCTGAGAGTAAGCGACCACTCGGGAGATCCACATGTAGATGGGAGGATAATATTAAAAGGGATCTTCAAGAAGTGGAATGGGGACATGGAATGGATTGAGCTGGCTCAGGATAGGGACAGATGGTGGGATATTGTGAATGCGGTAATGAACCTCCGGGTTCCATAAAATGCGGGGAATTTCTTGCCTAGGTGAGAAACTGTTAGCTTCTCAAGAAGGTCTCTGCTCCATGGGGTTAGGTAGTTAGTGTGGGCACAATATGAAATGTATTTCTAAATGAAATTTTAATGAATTTTTACAGTATTTTGGTTAACTTTACGGTCCAGCCGCTTTAAGCCAGGAACGAACTCCGGTACCCACTGAATAGGATGCCGAGTGGGTTCCAGATACGGGCTGGAAGTTTTGGAGAAAACAAAATATCTACAGTCAACTGGCACTCGAACCCCGAACGGTCCAGCTTAAAGGCTAGTCGTCATACGGACTACATTAACTCAGTTGCCGAAATATGAACAGTCGGCATACAAAAGTCAACCCTATTGTCATAGCTCTGTTGAATTCTTTTAATTACTAAAAATGCCTATTACAATAGAACAAGCTCCAATTCTTTAAACAAACACCAGACTGTACGGATGGTCTGCGAGGATGGCTTAGTTCACTCTGTAATGTATTTCAGGTAGGCCTAATTTTCAGGCTTGCAGCGTTTATTAGAAGAACATAAATTGGGTGATGTGAAGAGAACATGCTATTGAAAATATCGGATTTCAGTGTAACCACAGAGGTCTATCCATTGCCAAAACACATTCCACTTATACAGAAGTTTACTTTATAATTTTCAAACTGATTTACGGCATACTTTCGGACGTTTCGGAAAAGCAAAAGATTTACTCCTGCTGGTACTCAAATCACGACACATCAAGGTCGTCCAACGCATAGGGTGGTCACTATATCACCGCAGCTATCCCTGATACAGCTTCACTACAAAGAAAGATATTTAACGTAAGATGTGAAGGGGATTAACCCATTAAAGACGAAGCATATCTGGTTTATATAAGGACTCAGTGCGTACCGCGCTGTAAACACTCTCCACTTCGATTATAAAACCCACTCTCTTAATGTCTTATAAGGCAAAAGTTGCTGTTTATTCTGAGATCCGTACAAAACACATAAACGCAATGTGGGCACCACGTAGAAATTTTTAATGTTAAACCTGCTCGTATGTAAAGTTACCGCTAGGCTTTAACCCTTTAAAGACGAAGCGTATCTGTTTTATATAAGGACTCAGCGCGTACCGCGCTGTAAACACTCTCCACTTCGGTTATAAAAACCAGTATCTTATTGTTTTATAAGGCAAAAGTTGCTGTTTGTTCTGAGATCCGTACAAAACACATAAACGCAATGTGGGCACCACGTAGAATCTTTTAATGTTAAACCTGGTCGTATGTAAAGTTACCGCTAGGCTTGAACCCTTTAAAGACGAAGCGTATCTGTTTTATATAAGGACTCAGTGCGTACCGCGCTGTAAACACTCTGTACTTCGGTTATAAAAACCAGTCTCTTAATGTTTTATAAGACAAAAGTTGCTGTTTGTTCTGAGATCCGTACAAAACACACAAACGCAATGTGGGCACCACGTAGAATTTTTTAATGTTAAACCTGGTGGTACGTAAAGTTACCACTAGGCTTTAAACGCGCATATCACAGCTTCCCTTGTCACCGAGCACGGCAACACTGTGCGCGCAGCACACAAATCACCATGCTGACACACAGGCTGTTGTTTTGCTGTGGGGCTCTAAACCTGTAATATTAACATTCAGTTGGGCAGATGTATTAGGCAGGACGCACTTTTTAAATTTTAAATTATGTTAGCCGTAGTGGAAAGCTGCAATCAGATATACCACTGAACTTCGCTGTATACAGGATGCGCTAAAAATTGTTACCAAATTTCACCTCCGTTTTTCGGCGTTAAATACATCTTGTTTGGGTGTTTATGGTGCACATACTGGAAATCTCTAGTATGAAGAGATTCATCACACTTTTCTACTGCCATTTTTGTCTTCTCTTGTAACTTTTTTCTGTTCAAGTCCCGTAAATAAAGGACGAAAACTAACAGGTAGGGTAAATTTATTCTGGGACACTCTATAGTAAATATCCGAGAACAATCTACAGATAATCCAAAGCACGAAATCAAAAAACACGACAAAATATTGTAGAACAAAATACATTCCGGAATTGCAAAAATTACTGTACCGAAACTTTGCACGCTGGTTGTCCGTGCAGTGGCGGAACATTGCGTAGGATTGTATAACAAACGTACAATACGAGAACTGGCCCGGCTGAACCGTTTTCTTTTTCCGCTAAATTAAACCAGTGCAGTATCGAACTAAACTGTATGACACATAAAGATCCAGTTCCTCCTTCACAAGGAATGCAAAGCTTTCAATTACAGAAACTTAAATATTAATACAATCTAGCGACATGTTCACTATTTACTGTGGTAGCCGTGCCATAGGAACAAACACACCGCTTGGGCAGAATGCAGTGTCTAAATGTTACAGAAGCTGGCACGTGTAATAACCAATATCCTTTAAAGGTTTGAGATTTGTTTCATTTAATTATGCAAAATAACTTTATTTAACCTTTTAAAGCCTAGCGGGTACTTTACGTACCACCAAGTTTAACATTAAAAAATTCTACGTGGTGCCCACATTGCGTTTATGTGTTTTGTACGGATCTCAGAACAAACAGCAACTTTTGCCTTATAAAGCATTAAGAGATTGGTTTTATAACCGAAGTGGAGCGCGTTTACAGCGCGGTACGCGCTGAGTCCTTATATAAAACAGACAGGCTTCGTCTTTAAAGGGTTAATCATACACGGTATATTTAAGTGCGCTGTCAGTATATCAAACTGTAAGAGCATAACGCTGAATGGTAGGAATTTTGATAAAAAATAAATTGAAAGAAGTGAATAAACTTAAAATCAAATTTCCACAGTTATTATATTCATAAACAATATAAATTTAAGCTTACTAACTGATATGAACTATGCCTATATGTTTCGGCTAAAATTAATCACTATTCGATGCATTATATTCAAAATATTTGAAATTCAATAATATCTGGACTTGACTTGATTATGGCTAATTTTATCCGAAACACGTATTCATAGCTCATATAAGTTGAAGAACATAAATTTATACTGCTGTTATTAATGTAACAAATGTTAAAATTGGATTTCACACATAATCATTTGCGCCAAATAGACAAAGCGGAGCGCACCAAGCGTATGTAAAGACAGAAAAACGATTTGGTACGAATTCACAAGGAACTAAACGTACGAGTAACACAGTTTGGGGTACTGTGTTAACAGTTTCCATGAAGTGCTGAGAAGAATCACGAAGGACCTCACGACAGACGGTTAACGTGACATAGCAAAAAAGGTAAAGCAGTCCCATTACAGGCCTGGACAGGCCCACAGGGTTCCAGGAGGTCGATGCTCCCAGATTTCCAGACAATCGGCACATGAAGGTGGTAGATTGTCAGCCCTACGCACCGGCCGCCTTTATCCACCAGGAAATATTCCTGGTACTCATTTCTGTTAGAGGCTGAGTCGACCCCAGGACCATACTGCGACCGACAGGATTACGTCAATGACACCATCGGGAATCGAACCCTCGACCTGCCGGTTTGTAGCGCAGTGCCTCAACCAACTGCGCCACCGCGTGCCCCTCCCGTGACATAGCAAACGACACCAAATGTAATATTGCACAGCTGCTTGCACTACAGACAATCAGTTTACAAACATGACTGGGACATTCAAAACACAAAACAGCAGTTTAACACATTGGACCACGTTATTACGTTGTTACATTGATGGGTTGTTTAACAATATTCTCCAAATACCCGTGTTTACGTACAATTATAGTGTAATTTTATGAACAACCGATCACAAGTACGTTGCAAGAAGCAGTCTTAGCCAAATTTAATTTGCCTTTCCAGAGTTCGGGATAGTACGAAAAATCACACGAACGATAGCTCAGTCCGGGCACAGACATGAACTCGGAACCGCCTGAATATAAAACAGAAAACAGGTTTTGGTGTGGCTTTCTTCACGATGACATGTCGCGGAGAAAAAGAGATTTCAATTAGAAAACTCAAAGCTTCACAGCCTGCATTCCGTAATGTTAAAATAAGTCTATACAAACCCGTAGTTCATTCACAATTCAGTTCTTCAAATAAGTATAACAGAACAACTTCGGTTGACCTCACTAAATGAATCAGCACGTATACGCCACTGAATACCTGCGTCTCTTTTTTGCTCCAGATCGTATTAACATTTCATTTTACACACCACCACGCCTTCCAATCACTGTAATATACACACCAGGTAATCCACTGATGAAACTCAAAATAAATTGGAAAACAAAACGCAAACGAGGGAAAAAAAAGTGTGAAATCGGAAAACATCAATAAATTTACGTTACAAAATTAATATGAGCTGGTAGAGAGAGCGTAGAATATCAACTCACCCATACACACCCCAAAAATATAGCCCCCCCCCCCCCGGTGGGCAACGAGACCAGATGTTACTAACATGTGGTTAATCTCAAGGCGAACTTGAAGACTGACACATCAGGGCTGTGGAGTCGGTACACAAAAGCTCCGACTTCGACTCCTCGATTTTTAAAACTCCGACTCCTTCATGAAAGCTCAATATGTATTAATAACGGTAAACCTATAAGACGTTTCATCACCACCACGTGAATCATCAGGCTACTGTTTAGACTTATAACCTGTATTTAAGTACAAGTCTAATGGTTACTGTAGCTATCACGGCTCCGGAGTTGGAGTATCTAGTTAAGATTTTAGACTGTGGTCGGAGTCGGAGTCGGTACATTTTTACCGACTCCACCTACAATTCCTTCCGACTCCACGACTCCGACTCCGACTCCGGCTCCACAGCCCTGTGACAAATGGCCTTTAACAATATTATACTGCTTTTGCTGTTCCTCATAACAGTTTGTCAGATTTTCTACCTATTAACTTACAGAAGACAAGCGTTCGCTGTGGACTGCCTTGTATTCTGGTACAGAAATGATTCGAAATTTGTAAAGAAATACGATGCTTTGTTGGTGTGAGTTTATGAATAAATACACATGAATACACGCGTATTAATGCACTATATTAACGTCTTAAAGCCTAGCGGTAACTTTACGTACCACCAGGTTTAACATTAAAAAATTCTACGTGGTGCCCACATTGCGTTTATGTGTTTTGTACGGATCTCAGAACAAACAGCAACGTTTGCCTTATAAAACATTAAGAGACTGGTTTTTATAACCGAAGTGGAGAGTGTTTACAGCGCGGTACGCACTGAGTCCTTATATAAAACAGATACACTTCGTCTTTAAAGGGTTAATATGACAAATGACTTCGATTTCACAGATCTTAATATTCATGAAACTGAAAATGTTATCGATATAAAAGCCGAAATTAAAAAAAATTCCATCACCCACAATTATGTCCTTCAATAATTTTCTAATTCAATAATTCAGTATATAAAACAGAGTGTTTGCTAAGAAGCTGACAGTAGCTCACACTGTCAACAAACTACCTTCCATTTACGGAACATGACAGCTCAACATTCTACTTACACAGCCCATCACTGAATCTTATGAAACTCCTTAAAACTCTTGTTCCTTAGGATTCACTTTAATATTATCAATATATCTGGCATAGTTTTCTTAACTAAGCTTTCCTCCACAAATTTCCGATTCACAATTTTGTACACACTTGTCTCTTGCGCGTGCTACATGTCAAGTTGACCCGAAACCTCTTCGCGATTTCCAGACTTATGAATGACGTTACATGTATCAACCCTTTAAAGACGAAGCGTATCTGTTTTATATAAGGACTCGGTGCGTACCGCGCTGTAAACACTCTCCACTTCGGTTATAAAAACCAATCTCTTAATGTTTTATAAGGCAAAAGTTGCTGTTTGTTCTGAGATTCGTACAAAGCACATAAACGCAATGTGGGCACCACGTAGAATTTTTAATATTAAACCTGGTGGTATGTAAAGTTACCGCTAGGCTTTAAAAGTTTAAAATGAAAGTACTGGGTTCTGACACTGTGGGGGTCAGAATTACGTCCCCATCCACTAGGACACCTTGTGATTTTGTGCGTATGTAGTAACTTTCACACGAAATGTTCCTGCAAAACCGTACAGCGTCATATCCCAGACAACCACCGCAAACATAGTATTGAAACACATTACTAGTATTTTATGCGGTAATTTGCAAACAATATTAAACCCAGTGTAATGAAACAGTTAAAGCTTGAAAAGAGGTTGTAAAACACACATGATTATCTTCATCCATTTAGAAAATGATTCACAAGAATAGGATAATTGAAGAAGATAAAAGACATTATAAATCTGAGAATATACACGCGCCTCTAAAGATAAAACGTTCCTCACAGCAAACACGAGTTCCCATTCCATCTTTCTTCTGTGTATTCTTCCCTTTAATTATTTAGGATTACTACTGTTTGTACCAAGACTCCTTATTTTTAAATTGCTTAAACTTAATTCCAGCCCTATCTTCTTGTGATTTACATTACTGAGTCTCATCCGTATCACTTACTGCAACAACAGCATATAAAGTGCGTCTACTACATTTTTGTCTTACTGACATTATACTAATGGAAAACACGAGCTGAAATTTCAATTGCAATCGTCTTATACATGAATTTACATACACGTCTAGGCCGTCAAATGATTAACGCTTTAAAGACGAAGCGTATCTGTTTTATATAAAGACTCAGTGCGTACCGCGCTGTAAACACTCTCCACTTCGGTTATAAAAACCAGTCTCTTAATGTTTTATAAGGCAAAAGCTGCTGTTTGTACTGAGATCCGTACAAAACACATAAACGCAATGTGGGCACCACGTAGAATTTTTTAATGTTAAACCTGGTCGTACGTAAAGTTGCCGCTAGGCTTTAAAATGTTAACGCCGTCAGACACGGAGAATTTATTATAGGTGAAAGTATGTAAATATCGACAAAATGCTGACACTGAAAATCGCTTAAATTTGAAAATACCCTTCTCAAACACTCCGGTTTTCACCTGACAGTTGTCATTTCATTGCCGTCCACGAGAGAATCTGCGAAAAGTAGAGGTTATCAGAACACAGTTTCGTCACTCCGACACGGTAATTTAATGTGCAAGTTGTAATGACAAAGTTCCGAACATTGGCGTTGGGAGGGACAGAGGAAAAACCACGAATATCCTCAGCCGAGATAATCGGTACCCCAGTAAATAATGCAATCAGGCGAATCGCATACAGTACCCAAACCTACTTTAACCCTTTAAAGACGAAGCGTATCTGTTTTATATAAGGACTCAGTGCGTACCGCGCTGTAAACACTCTCCGCTTGGGTTATAAAAACCAATCTCTTAATGTTTTATAAGGCAAAAGTTGTTGTTTGTTCTGAGATCCGTACAAAACACATAAACGCAATGTGGGCACCACGTAGAATTGTTTAACGTTAAACTTGATCGTATGTAAACTTACCGCTAGGCTTTACCCTTTAAAGACGAAGCGTATCTGTTTTATATAAGGACTCAGTGCGTACCGCGCTGTAAACACTCTCCACTTCGGTTACAAAAACCAATCTCTTAATGTTTTGTAAGGTAAAAGTTGCTGTTTGTTCTGAGATCCGTATAAAACACATGTTATTAACCGTTTAAAGACGAAGCGTATCTGTTTTATATAAGGACTCAGTGCGTACCGCGCTGTAAACACTCTCCACTTCGGTTATAAAAACCAATCAGTTAATGTTTTATAAGGCAAAAGTTGCTGTTTGATCTGAGATTCGTACAAAACACATAAACGCAATGTGGGCACCACGTAGAATTTTTTAATGTTAAACTTGGTGGTACGTAAAGTTACCGCTAGGCTTTAAGAGGTTAAAGTAACAAGTGTCTAACAATCTCCCAGGGGAAGTGCTGTTCTAATGGGAAAAGATACGTAACGTACGTATAAACGTAACATTGAGGCGCGTGCGCGTAACCATTTTTGCTGTAAATAAGCAATACGTATTCAACATTACGGGTGTGTGTCTGTAGCCTTGGTTATCCGGCATGCAAGGCGCATGCGCCGCATTATACTGTGACCTGTAGCCTGTCTGGTTCTACCATAGTTATTCCACATTATCTCATAAACGGCACGGTTTTCGGAAAAGCACTTTACTGAACACAGAGTGTGTGTTTTGACTTTCTCTACAACTTTTGTCTGAAACATTTCTCACTCTAAACAGAATTCACGGAGATAGTATAATGAAGGTACACGAGTGTTCATGTAAAGTACCCGCTACTCTTGTCAGAGTTTGATGAAACTTGCAATTTTCTCGACAGATTTTCGAAAAAATACTCAAGTATCAAGCTTCATAAAAATCCGTCCAGTGGGATTCGAGTTGTTTCATGCGGACGGACAGACGGAAGGACGGACAGAAATACATGACGAAGCCAATAGTTGCTTTTCGCAATCTTGCGAATACGCCCAAAAATCATTCTACATCAAATCCCTTTTATTGCAGTTCTGTTCATCAACAAAACAACAGGTTCCGTCCAATTTCTACGAGGGGAACTTCGACGTACGTGTCAAATACTCGTAAAGTACGTACTTGATTTTATACGCTGCAGCTGTCGAGTATCGCGCGAAGTCTCTGCCTGCGATCGATCCTCGATGCTTCTTTCGGTCGCCATGTCAACAGTTTCTCTTATCTTTGCAGAAGATAGAGCAGAAACAGTTAAACGCGCTCAGAGTTAATTCTCACATTTCAGTTGCCTCACGTATTTCTCAGTAATATTTCAGTAACTATTTTAAGAAGTCAGTGTTTTCCACAGGAAAGCGCTGTGCTGAATATTTGGGTCTAAAACGTAAGAAAGCTTTATAAAATTGCCCAATGTAAAGGTATTACGTCACGAAGATGGAAACCCCAGATTTCTTATACTGTTAAGACAGACCAACAAATGCACACACTAACTAACTAACTAACTAACTAACTAACTAACTAACTAACTAACTTAGTAACTACCTAATTAACTAACTAACTAATGTCTAAGTAAGTAATGTCTAACTGACTAACTAACTAACTACATGGAGCAGAGGACTTGTTCAGAAGCTAACAGTTTCTCAGCTAGTCAAGAAATTTCTCGCATTTTATGGAACCCCGAGGTTCATTACCGCATTCACAGGAGCCCGCCACGTGTCCCTATCCTGAGCCAGCTCAATCGACTCCATGCCCCCCCATCCCACTTCGCACACACTGTCTGTGTGTGTGTGTGTGTGTGTGTGTGTGTGTGTGTGTGTGTGTGTGTATATATATGTGTGTACATTTTGTTATAACGTCACCCCTACGTACTTTAACATTTTATCAGTAATTACTCGGTGTGTATATATATATATATATATATATATATCACAATTGTATATCACGTCATTTCAACCGTACATTTTGAGAGACATCGAATTATCATGTTATTTCAACTGTAATGATTTGAGCGAGACCGAATTATCACAAACTAACAAAATGATAAATTCATAAATGTAATAACACATGACTATTGCATGCAAATCGGTGCTTGTGACCTTTAGTGCCCGCTGACGATGTTGGCTTGACCACCGAAACATGTAGGAGTGGAATTATAACAAAATATATATTTATATACAGTGTGTGCATTTGTTGGTCTGTCTTAAGAGTACACGAATACGCACGTTGTATAATATATAGAATTTCCCAGGCTTTTCTTCTCAAATACTACTACGACGCTGCGAAAAGACACAGAAAATATCTCAGACGACAAAAATCTTCATAAATACGTAAGAAATTAATTACCGCCACATAAACTAGTGTATAATATACACTTAATACTGACAGCATGTTTCGACCCATTCTGGTCATCTTCAGACCAATAATATAAAATCCATAAAAGGCAGTGTATACAGTTGCATTAAACGGTATTAATACGTGTGATTCAGGCTTGCGCCGCGGTATAAATGAGATCTTCGCTCTTCTGGGACGTTACCCAGCGTAGATTAGTAGTTAGTTACAGTAGTTTTGGGACAACCTATCGGTCCCATCTTCAAAATTCAAGCAGACTACTTGACCCTTGATTATGGGAACCGTTGGCTGTACCGAAACGTCGGTAACTGACTACCAATCTACGCCGCGTAATATCCCAGATGAGCGAAGACGTCAAGATAATAATTCAGATATCAATTTTATATTCTGGCTTCTCACGAAAGACTCTTCTGCTCCATGAATTTAGTTACAACTACGAGAAGGAGCGCGTTTAACGGTAGTTGTACGACTAACCCTTTAGAGACGAAGCGTATCTGTTTTATATAGGGACTCAGTGCGTACCGCGCTGTAAACACTCTCCACTTCGGTTATAAAAACCAGTCTCTTAATGTTTCATAAGGCAAAAGTTTGTTCTGAGATCCGTACAAAACACATAAACGCAATGTGGGCACTACGTAGAATTTTTTAATGTTAAACCTGGTGGTACGTAAAGTTACCGCTAGGCTTTAGAAAGTTAAAGAATGAATATTGCGTGTTGTTTTATCAAAATCTCAGAATGAATCCACAGAAGCATGACAAGTTTGTGAGGTAAGTTACAACTTTTACCCTTGCTGTCTGCATTGCAGTTTATTCTTTTCCTCGAACGTATATTTATCCGGGAACACGATCCGACCCATCCGACTTGACTCCTGCAGCAAGCAGAATACCACCAGCAAATCTTCTTGCAATCGGAGCAGATAAATTCGAAGAATCGTATACTGCTCTCCTGGGGAACGATAGTACTTCGTGTGAAGCACATGGGGAGAAAGACAAATAACAGTAAACTTTATTCCTTCCCGCCGTCTTTCTTTTGGTCTACAGATTTACTTGTAAAAATCTCAAGAAAGAAGGCAATAAGAATTCTCCTAATGGTACCTGGGTACAAAATTCTTAAATCAGACCTGGTCTACGCCCGTTGCTTTGTTATTATTTATGTCTTGGCCTACAAACTTCTTTATACTTGTGTGATTTCATGCTTCCGCTGCGATGTAGATTATACCGGCACTCTTCAGGGATGTTACGTAATGTACGGTCCGGTGCGTACCCACAATTTTTGTTGGGGGGCTGACCCTGAGGCTATATTTAATTTATGTTTGATTTTAAAAACTATGTTACAAAAATCATGTCGTAAGTATAACATAACCCTATTTGCAACTGCATTTATATACGTACGAATATAACTACATGTTCCACGACCCAATCACAGTATCCTATTTTCTTAGTTTTTTTATTTTATTAATTTATTTTTCAAAATTCTAATGTATTAGTCATCAGCTGATTTCAGTGGCTGATTTCAGCTGAAGGGAAAATCACGTAAAACTTTTCATATCGTAATATCTACAAAACCTTTGTTTTTTAAATTTAGGTTCTGGGGGTTTTGGGGCTACAGCGCCCCTGCGTAAGGTAAGACTGCACCGACGTTTAAGCACAACCTATGCGTCCCATAATCAAGAGTCAAGAATTCCAAGAAGCCTTCTTCCAATATGACCAGGTCGGCAGCACTGCTCCCTCAAATCTGCGACCTACATTCCTTTGCCAGTAATGTGTCCAGGGCGTACAGGACACCATTTAGCTTAGAATGTGTGGAGTTTTACCTCGACTTGCAATTCAAACAATCTAGTAACAAAATTTCACAACGGTAGACTTGTCCCATAGCACTTAAATTTCCCTCTGCCAATCACTACCCCACTAACGCTCTGTATTCGTCTATAAATTGCCATGACCTACTGTAGAAGCCCACACCATACAGGACACTCTCCCACATAACGTAGCACCATTACACAGGGAAATTAGATGCTTCTCACTCATAAAGTATTTGTTAAATTAGAGGACACTGCATGTGAATTTCACGGTAAACAATGTGGTAGCATTTTTCGCCCCAACATTGTTATTCCGTACTAACCATCATGTCACCAACACCGCCCAATTACACCTCGCAGCCCCTGACGTGTAGATAAGCCAGTGCCTTTGTCTTTATATGGGGTGACACTTGTCTGGGTTCAAACTGACGAAGGTAAGAAAAGTGTCGAGTTCTGAATCTCAAACAGAACGTGGGTAATACAACCACGACAGTTACATAAAGGGTAATTTGTTTCGCAGACAAAGCGGGACAGGGATTACGAGGTGCACTATAGGTACGTAGCTCTAATTGAAAGAGTTTTCAGACGCACGGAATTGGAGACCAGGACGGGAAAAAGAATAAAAAGGAAGATAAAGAGCAAAAAAAAGGAAATTGTGAGAATTTGGAGGGTGAAAGGATGTAAGTGTGAGAAAGGATCGGGGAAACACAAAAAGGATAATGGTCAATTGAAAAAGAAAGACAAAAGACGCCCCCACTGTGGGAATGAAAATCCTGGTACACAAGATACGCGGGGCGAAGAGGCTGTTGTACACGATCACAACCTAACAGACCATCCTGTATACAGTGACGTACTTGCTTCTGTGCCTAAGAGTGTTGCTATCTAATTAACACATGAACCAACTTCGTTTCGTGTCGCAGTCCTTCCCCTTTCTACCTAATCACAGCAGGTGTCGAGGTTGTTTATTTTCACTTGATCACACTCAGGCACACACCACAGTCGGTAGGACTCCTCTGGACGAGGGATCGGCCAGTCGCAGAGACCTCTATCTGACAACACAAACACTGCACAAGAGACAAACATTCATGCCTCCGGTGGGATTCGAACCCACGATCCCAGCAAGCGCTCGGCCACAGACCTACGCCTTAGACAGCGCGGCTACCAACTTATGCACTTAAATCTAAGTAAATATAAAACTGCTACATGTTTCGGCACCGGGGTCCCATCATCAGGGAGCTACTTCAACAAAGGAGTACAAGGCTAACACGCTTATGTAGGTACTGTGCCACCTTCAATCAAATTATTAAAATATCATAATTCCAAAATGCACAAATTTAACAATCACAAAATCGCAATACTGAAAACTAAATGTTCAAAACTTTTTCCTTTATTTAAAGTGCAATGTGCCAGGCAGAAGTTTCCAGTTGTTTACAGTGTTTATGCAGCATGCATACAAACATCTTTCTCGGTATGTTACGATATGAAGAGATCTCGCCCTACTAGAATCTGTGACGTGTATCGCGTCAGGCGGCGAGGTATACCGCACCGCCCGACACGTGTAAAAAACCTTCATTATATTTAACTTTAACCTTTTAAAGCCTAGCGGTAACTTTACGTACCACCAGGTTTAACATTAAAAAATTCTACGTGGTGCCCACATTGCGTTTATGTGTTTTGTACGGATCTCAGAACAAACAGCAACTTTTGCCTTATAAAACATTAAGAGACTGGTTTTTATAACCGAAGTGGAGAGTGTTTACAGCGCGGTACGCACTGAGTCCTTATATAAAACAGATACGCTTCGTCTTTAAAGGGTTAAAGAAGCTGGGTCTGCATTTTCTGTGTCCATATAACTGCGAACACACTGATATTTATTTATTTATTTATTTATTATTTATTATTCTTTATTTATTCATATATGTATACGGCATTTTTGGACCAGCGATCTCTTCTTAAGTTACTACAGCTGGTTCATTAACCAACTACTTCGAAGGGACAGACTGACGCTACTTTACACGATAGCATTCAAGCTGTTAAACGTTTCTTACTTTTGTTCAAAAGTAAAGCTTCGTTAAACATGTCCAAAAAGCGTAAAATTTAAGTAATTTTAATCAATTTCACACCTTAACATTAGACCTATGTGGCTATGAGTGATTTCACCATTATTCTTGCACCTACCTCTAGATTGAACGTTCAGACTTTTGCTAACGTATTTCGATTAATTTATACGCGAATTTATATCACTTGTACCGCGGTGCATTGTGGGAATTACGCAATAAAACCAAATTACTCGGAAGAAATTCGATTAATTTCATGTTCATAAAAGAAAGTTTCAAAAGATTGAGATTTTATCAGGCCGATCCCTCGTCCAGTGGAGTCCTACCGACCGTAGTGTGTGTCTGAGTGTGATCAAGTGAAAGGAAACAACCTCGACACCTACTGTGAGTAGGCAGAAGAGGTAAGGACTACGAAACGAAACGACATTTTATCAAAATAATTTAAAAAATAATAACTTGATCAAAATTAAAAATGGGTCATCGAATAACTGAGATTTTCAATTTGTTAGTGACCTCAAACACTGCACATTACGCCAGTGAGCAATACACAATTTCAGGTGACACTTTGAAGCGGTTTATATTTGAACACCTGGTCTTTTGTTCTTGAAGTCGACCAACTGGAACCGTTTCCGCCTCTATGGAAGTTTAAGCTGAAGACAGCCAAGAGATGGACTTGCAAGCGGTTGCAAATGACAGAGTAGAATGGGATGGGGTTCAGAGAGAGAGTTTTTCATTTTCCAATTAGGGTGACATGAAATACTGGAGGCGACGTACTGGAGTTAATTAAAAGATCTCACCTTGCATCTACCAACCCCACTACTCTCCTCTGTAACCCCCTGAAGCCATGCCATGGCTAATGTGCCATCCTCTCCATCCAAATTGCAACTAGAGGAGGAGGGGGGATACTGCTCTCCCCCTCTCAACCCCTGGAGGCAGTCCATAAAGTGATCGCTACCTGCAGCTTGTTGGTAACATTCAAATGGTCTGAAGGGGATGACAACACTATTACCACCCCCTAAACTAAGTACTGCCGCGGTCATTACTTTGGAGACGGAATGGGGTTCAATTTTTTGTATGCACCCAGTAGATAGAGGACATTGTGACGGGAGGGTACTTTGACAGTTCATTACGAGGGTTTTTAACACACAGAAAATGACACCTGTAACCCTTAAATTCCGAAATTAACTATTTAAAGACGAAACGTATCTGTTTTATATAAGGACTCAGTGCGTACCGCGCTGTAAACACTATCCACTTCGGTTATAAAAACCAGTCTCTTAATGTTTTATAAGGCAAAAGTTGCTGTTTGTTCTGAGATCCGTACAAAAGACATAAACGCAATGTGGGCACCACGTAGAATTTTTTAATGTTATACCTGGTGGTACGTAAAGTTACCGCTAGGCTTTTAAAGGTTAAAGACGAAGCGTATCTGTTTTGTATAAGGACTCAGAGCGTACCGCGCTGTAAACACTCTCCACTTCGGTTACAAAAACCAATCTCTTAATGTTTTATAAGGCAAAAGTTGCTGTTTGTTCTGAGATCCGTACAAAACACGTAAACGCAATGTGGGCGCCACGTAGAATTTTTTAATGTTAAACCTGGTGGTACGTAAAGTTACCGCTAGGCTTTAAAAGGTTAAAGACGAAGCGTATCTGTTTTATTTAAGGACTCAGTGCGTACCGCGCTGTAAACACTCTCCACTTCGGTTATAGAAACCAGTCTCTTAATGTTTTATAAGGCAAAAGTTGCTGCTTGTTCTGAGATCCGTACAAAACACATAAACGCAATGTGGGCACCACGTAGAATTTTTTAATGTTATACCTGGTGGTACGTAAAGTTACCGCTAGGCTTTAAAAGGTTAAAGACCAAGCGTATCTGTTTTGTATAAGGACTCAGAGCGTACCGCGCTGTAAACACTCTCCACTTCGGTTATAAAAACCAATCTCTTAATGTTTTATAAGGCAAAAGTTGCTGTTTGTTCTGAGATCCGTACAAAACACATGTTATTAAAATGCATGCTCTTCCCACAACTTACATGTGCCGACATAACCTAGCAACGCACAGTGAATATAAGTATGCTGCGCGATAACAAAGCAAACATACCACACTCATAAAGTTAATACATACGCCATGAAGGCATGTGAGGGAGTGGCGGTATACCTCCAGTCATACCGAACTTGGACACTAGATGAGTACAAATTGTCAGCTCCACGGCTCGACCACTTAGCTCGCGGAGAATGAGCCCGCGATGCCCAAAGATCTGGAGGCTGGGTTGAACCCACAGCCTGTCTGAACTCTTTGAGGTAGACAGCTCCTCACTCTGATTCCTAGAATTCCAGCTCACTGCCGTGTCAGACATTACGCTCTGACTAAATTTTGTAATGTTTATGAGATGGGCGGGGCATGTAGCACGTATTGAGGAAAAGAGAGGTGCATACAGGATTTTGGTGGGGAGACCTGAGAGTTGGCGACCACTCGGGAGATCCACACGTAGATGGGAGGATAATATTAAAATTAATCTTCAAGAAGTGGTATAGGGACACGGAATGGATTCAGCTGGCTTAGGATTGGGACAGGTGGCGGACTCTTGTGAATGCGGTAATAAACCTCTGGGTTCCATAAAATGCGCGGAATTTCTTGACTAGCTGAGAAACTGTTAGTTTCTCAAGAAGGCCTCTGCTCCATGTAGTTAGTTGGTTGGTTGGTTGGTTGGTTGGTTGGTTGGTTAGTTAGTTAGTTAGTTAGTTAGTTAGCTAGTTAGTTAGTTAGTTAGTTAGACGTCAGTCAGTCAGTCAGTCAGTTAGTTAGTTAGTTAGTTAGTTAGTTAGTTAGTTAGTTAGTTAGTTAGACGTCAGTCAGTCAGTCAGTCAGTTAGTTAGACGTCAGTCAGTCAGTCAGTCAGTCAGTCAGTTAGTTAGACGTCAGTCAGTCAGTCAGTTAGTTAGTTAGTTTGCAAATACATATCACATGTAAGAACTATGACGGTTACCCAAAAAGTTTTGCAAAACTTTCTACACTTCAGTCAAATCAATAGGAAAAGTCTGCAATTTTTTTGTGATTAATTTTGAATGTCACGCCTGCTTGAATTTCTTGTGGCAGAAAAGGAATCAGTAACGAACATTCACAGCCGGTTAAATAGTATATGCGGTGTCAATGCTGTTGACAGACGCGCTGTCAAGTCATTGGGCTTCAGGAACTGCAGTTTCTGAGAAGGACCAAGCGGCGCTCGGTGAAGAGAGTCGCTCCGGCCGGCCAACAACAGCAGTCTCATAGGCGTTGCTTCCACGTGCACATGAACTCATTGGAAACGACCGACAGATTACAACCAGAAACCTTGCAGCTGAGCTCTTAGTATCCAAGGGAAGCGTAAACATTATTCATGCGTTAGAGCACTTAACCTATTAAAGTCTAGCGGTGACTTTACTTACGACAAGGTTTAACATTAAAAAATTCTACGTGGTGCCCACATTGCGTTTATGTGTTTTGTACGGATCTCAGAACAAACAGCAACTTTTGCCTTATAAAACATTAAGAGACTGGTTTTTATAACCGAAGTGGAGAGTGTTTACAGCGCGGTACGCACTGAGTCATATAAAGCAGATACGCTTCGTCTTTAAAGGGTTAAATACCATACTGCAGACCAGTGTTTACAGCGCGGTGCGCACTGAGTCCTTATATAAAGCAGATATGCTTCGTCTTTAAAGGGTTAAAACTTTCTGCTTGTTGGGTCCCATGAGTAAGTTCAAAAGATCATACAATAAATTTCCAGCAATAAAGATTGTTCAGCAAAACTTTTTGGGCAACCTTCCTATGTTTGTCTTGCTAAAATTTCATTGTAGAATTATTTTAGCTTTTTGTGTGTGTCAGATTCTATGAAGAAATATAATTTTGAGCAGAATATCATCAAGGCAGCTTCGTCTTGCAATTTCCAGCTAATTGGTTTTTTTTTTTGCACGACGCCTTACGTAGCTCTAACAAACCTCTGTAAAATTCTGCAAGGACTTCCCTACATACTGAATCCTACCATAATAGAAAACACTGCACTGCCACTCACTTAAGCATGGACTGGACAGGATGCTGAATACCGAAATTACCCTCTCATTAGCATGGATATAGACCGGCAGCTACGGTCGCCTCCTCTCAATATACATACAGAATTGCAACTGACCCTTCCCACCCCCACCCCCACCCCCAAACCCCCACCCCCGGAGACTGCGGCCCCGATACCCCGTGACGGAGGTCAGAGGCGACATTGTTCAGCGCAGTGGAGCTCTCGAGGGGAGGGGCGTTGGGATCGTTGTGTTTCAAAATCAATGGCAGGGGCTGAAAAGAGACTGGCATTTTGGCAAAATTCTACTATCATGTTCCACTCACACTGCCTAATCTCAACTCACTTAAGTACACGAAGACATCTCCGCGATGTCTTCCAGAGAGATGTTTTCAACTACTGGAGACAGGAGTGAAATGTGGCAGGATCAACGTTGATTCAATTAACACGTGTTTCCAAATTTACTGCGGCATGTGCCAATACATGCAGTGTTGGTCTGGCTGTTAGGGAGGCAGCGGGGTTGTGTTCACCACACAACATAGTACAAAACGGGGTGGACCTGTGTCGCCATTATCTGCTATGTTGTGACATCAGTCATTCCCTGTTAAGCCAGTAGCCCTAGTATATATCATTTAAACACGTGCGTTAGGGGACAAGAATTATGTTACCGCCTCCTGTGACGTGACAAAGCAGTAGTCTACACCTACTGCCGCACTCAGTTTCCCATGCAGCAGTAAAAGGCACATAACTATAGCTACGCTGGCAGTGGTTGAGTTCACCGTGGAAATGTAAGACCAACACCGTGTATAGATTTATTTCGGCTGTCAGATGCAGTACTGTCAGCGCAAAACACATTTCCTACAGCCATTAATGGCAATACACGACTCACTACACAATTCCTCGCCGACGGGGAATATTTTTGTAATTAAACCTTTAAACACGAAGTGTATCTGTTTTATATAAGGACTCAGTGCTTACCGCGCTGTAAACACTCTCCACTTCGGTTATAAAAACCAATCTCTTAATGTTTTATAAGGCAAAAGTTGCTGTTTGTTCTGACATCCGTACAAAACACATAAACGCAAGGTGGGCACTGCGTAGAATTTTTTAATATTAAACCTGGTGGTATGTAAAGTTACCGCTAGGCTTTAAAATGTTAATAGCAGATGGTTTTCCACGTTATAGTCCAATTATTTGCCTGGCTAGCCTCGTCCGCGCAACAGACCGAAGACCTCTCAAATACGTCCACAGATACGAAATCTTGATGATAATAATTGGGAAAGTTGTGAAAATTCTGACAGATATCCAGCAGGAGGGTGACAGAAGTTACGCGTTACATGCGCAACGCATTTCATTTCCCCATAATTTCATCAACTTATTATTATATGGTAAGATGTACAAATCATGGAGTTCATCATAAGGCAGTTTTCCCGTCTCGGGTTACTTCCCCCGTCATCAGCACACCATTCTCGAACATCCTTACCCTCCTACATTCGTCTCTTAGTGTGAGACACCAAATTCTAACACCATATGAAAAATAGTCCAAACTGCACATGAGATCTTCGCTCTTCTGGGATGTTACTCAGCGTAAATTGGTAGTTACCGACGTTGCGGGACAACCTAGCTGTCCCATCTTCAAGGATCATACACAAATGCCAATTTACGCTGCGTGATATATCAGAAGAGCGTCGAATCTCATTTACAGGAACGCGGAAGTCTGAAGTCACTCACAGACAAAATTATAATTTTAAACCGACTTGAATATAATTGCACATTGCCTAAATTTCCCTTCTGTTATAAGAAAATGGAATGTAGAAACATTAGGAGATCAAAACACTAATCACCAACAAATTCACAAAGAGAGTTTTATCATCAATTGTAACACACTCCTACATGTTTCGACCCTGCTGGGTCATCTTCAGGAAGAACATTTTTTGTCGTTACACTAAGGTTGCACTTTATACTTGAGTGCGAATGTGCTGTTGACTGTGTACTGCGTTGTTTTTGGAGGCGTGGTC
>BLKM01000883.1:168561-246176 GCA_013340265.1 Coptotermes formosanus | reverse complement strand
CTCTGCGGTCCGGGCCTGCAGGCCGGGACCGCAGAGGGTTCACGCCTCCAGTACACAGCACACAGTCAACAGCACATTCTCACTCAAATGTAAAATGCAACCTTAGTGTAACGGTAAGGGAAAGTTCTCCCTGAAGATGACCCAGCAGGGTCGAAACATGTACGAGTGTGTTACGATTGATGATAAAACTCTCTTTGTGCATTTGTTGGTGATTAGTGCTTTTATATAACATAGTGCACGGACATGGAACACATTAAATAAGATCACTCCGTATTTGAATATGAAATGTATACCGGCCTGAACATAATACACAGAAATAAGCTGTAGTCTTGTAAGACCAACACGGTTTAGGCTTTCTGACATCCTCCTTGGAATGAAGTTCTCTGTATACCACCTGGTGCACTTGTTAAGATTGGTAAAGAAGGGAAGATCAAGACACAAAGCAGCTGGTGTAATGCCGACAGAAGTACAGGGCCTGGAAACTTCGTACACAAGAGTCTTCCGGGATGTCACACCGCGTAGTCTGATAGGTAACATTTCGGACGAAATTACTGCCTCCATCTTCAGGGTAGAAGGACGGATAAGAATTACAAACAAAATTATGTGCTTATGAAAATATTACAAAATATTGCATGCGACAGAATATTCGAGGTTTTCAACTATACATTTGAAGTAAATAAAACCAACGTAGGAAATACGCATGCAAATAATAATTCTTCAAAAAATATAAAAACAAATAATAAGATACCTTAATAACATTTACGACATTTTATAATATATGTACAATTGTGAACAATAACAAAAATGCAACCCTCCAGTAGATTAACCCTTTAAAGACGGAAGGAATCTGTTTTATATAAGGACTTAGTGCGTACCGCGCTGTAAACACTCTCCACTTCGGTTATAAAAACCAATCTCTTAATGTTTTATAAGGCAAAAGTTGCTGTTTGTTCTGAGATCCGTACAAAACACATAAACGCAATGTGGGCACCCCGTATAATTTTTTATTGTTAAACGCGGTAGTATGTAAAATTACCGCTAGGCTTTAAGTGGTATGGCTACCCACGCAGTGTTCAGAGTGCAGCCATCCGAAAGCGCCGCACTGTTAAGTTATACGTAAAATTCCTATCTTACTTAATTCTCGGAACGTTTACGAATTCTGACATACACACAGGCTCTAAACATTAATATCTTAAACATGCAGACATTACTTGTGGCAGTGCATAACTCGGAAAATATTTACCGTTCCGCGCACTGCAATAAAGTTAGGGGTGATTTTTAAATGCGTCAACGCATAATACATTTTGATCGTCGCCCCAGATGCTATTATAACTTGAATATGCGTGCCTTATTGAATCACAGTCTTGCAGGGAGGGGAAATGTGATTGAACCACCACAGCACAGATTGGAGGGGTTAAGGATGTGGGATAAAAGCCGACCAAATCCATTTTAGTGCACAATTTCGGAATTCTGTATGGCAAAATCAAAAAAGAAACACAGTAGTGACATAAGGCAGCAGAGTGATGCTACGGACGTGTGGGGTTCAGGTCTCTACGGGGACATAGCCCGGCATCTGTATGTTACTCGTACCGGGTATATTCGTATAATCAATACATTAACCAACTTACGCACTTAATGAAATACATTCAGAAGTATAAACTACTACGCGTTTCGGCACCAAGGTGCCATCATCAGGGAGTTATTCTGAGCAAAGGCATATAAGGCCAGCACGCTTAACTGGGTACTGTGTAGTCTCATGATTATTAGCTATGTACATTTTTTAATTCTAATATTTTAATCATTTTAATGAGCTCTTGGACATTTTGACCCTTGAATATAGGACCGATACGTTGTCCCGAAACGTCGGTAAAGAATTACCGGGGCCTTGAAGACGGGACCGATACGTTGTCCCGAAACGTCCGTACAGAATTACTGGGCCCTTGGAGAAGGACCGATATGTTGTCCCGAAACGTCGGTAGAGAATTACGGGGGCCTTTCAGGATGAGACCGATACGTTGTCCTGGAATGTCCGTAAAGAATTACGGGGGGACTTCAGGATGGGACCGATACGTTGTCCCGAAACATCCGTAAAGAATTACGGGGGCCCTTGGAGAAGGACCGATATGTTGTCCCGAAACGTACGTAAAGAATTACGGGGGCCCTTGAAGACAGGACAGATACGTTGTCCCAAGACATCCATAAAAAATTATGGGGGGCCTTGAAGAAGGGAATGGTACGTTGTCCCGAAACGTCGGTAAACGATTACCACTCGACGCCGTGTAATATCCCTGAAGAGCGCAGATCGCATCAACAGCGCGGCGGAAGCCTGGCGTCACGGTTGGCATCCAGTTTATATTAGAGCCACCAAGCGTGGCGATATCGTTCTAGAGCAGATCTGTGCTCTTCTGGGGTATTACGCAGCGAGTGGTAATCCTTTACCGACGTTTAGGGACAACGAATCGGCCCCATCTTCAAGAGCCACCGTAATTCTTTACCGACGTTTCGGCACAACGTATCGGTCCCGTCTTAAAGGGCCCTCGTAATTCTTTACCGATGGTTGGGGACAACGTATCGGTCCCATCTCCAAGGGCCCTCGTAATTCTTTACCGACGTTTCGGGACAACGTATCGGTCCCATCTCCAAGGGCCCCGTAATTCTTTACCAACGTTTCGGCACAACGTATCGGTCCCGTCTTAAAGGGACCTCGTAATTCGTTACCGACGTTTTGGCACAACGTATCGGTCACATCTTAAACGGCCCTCGTAATTATTTACTGACGTTTCGGCACAACTAATCGGTCACATCTTCAAGGGCCCCGTAATTCTTTACCGACGTTTCGGCACAACGAATCGGTCCCGTCTTAAAAGGCCCTCGTAATTCTTTACCGACGTTTCGGGAAAGCGTATCGGTCCCATCTTCAAGGGCCCTCGCAATTATTTACCGACGTTTCGGCACAACGTATCGGTCCCGTCCTAAAGGGCCCTCGTAATTCTTTACCGACGTTTCGGGAAAACGTATCGGTCCAATTTTCAAGGGTCAAGAAGTCCAAGAAGAATGCCGCATAGCATTCTAGACGTTTGTCGGGCTGTAATCTATGGGGTTACCTTGGTTCATATCTCACGCGATGCTCAGCATTCAGTCCATAAAATGTTGCTTAGTGATCACAAATAGACCGCAATCGGATCCATCCAAATAATTTCATCTTTTATAAATACCATCCAGTCTCAGTCGGCGGTATGTAACATACAAAGCTGAAAAGCGTTGTGAAATAATACACACGCAAAAGTCTGTCATATGGTTATAAGCCGTATATGCTTCAGACCACAAAATTATATGCTGTAGGAAGCAGTCTTATCAAAAGTCACATTTACTGAAACAGTTTGGGGCCTGACACATGTTACTACCTTTCCAAGGCATACGTACATGACTCAGACTCTTTCATGGCAAATTGAAGAGAAAAACTGCCCTTTGGCAAGTAGCTGCATCATTTTCGTGTTGAAGTCCAACGTTTCGCAGATGACCTCTGTTTCCGTCATCAGGAAATTATGCAGTGGGTATATAAACCACATCAAAACATGATATTCGAAAATATCCCAAACGCTGGATTCAGAATCCGAATTTATGCACTTTGTGAGAAAAGAACGTTACATTAGATCGATAATACATAACTGGATGGCTGTACTTTGTGGGCAACTATTTAAAAGACAAAAACTGGCCTGAATTTTATTTACAGATTCAGTTCGTACCGCGCAGTAAACACACTCCGTCTCGGTTATAAAAACCAGTCAGTTAATGCCGTATAGGGAAATAATCGCTGTTTGTTCTTAGAGCCATACAAAACACATAAATACACTGTGTGGGCAGAACGTGGCATTTAAAGACCCAGTCCGTACCGCGCAGTAAACACACTCCGTCTCGGTCATAAAAACCAGTCAGTTAATGCTGTATAGGGAAATAATCGCTGTTTGTTCTGAGATCCACACAAAACACATAAATACACTGTGTGGGCAGAACGTGGCATTTAAAGACCCAGTCCGTACCGCGCAGTAAACACACTCCGTCTCGGTTATAAAAACCAGTCAATTAATGCTGTATAGGGAAATAATCGCTGTTTGTTCTGAGATCCACACAAAACACATAAATACACTGTGTGGGCAGAACGTAGAATTTGTGAATGTTAAACCTGGTGGTATATATAGTAACCACTGGGCTTTAGAGTGTAAAAGTGACTACACTTCTAGGAAATAAGAAAATGTACAGACAAATCTGATCGTTAATATTCACAGTCAGGGATAAGGGCACCTAAAATCTCGCAAATGAAATTAATTTACCTAAAGGTTTTATGTTTTTGGACAGATAGTAGCTAAATAAATACGTATTTGCAAAGCATAACGCTGAAAAAACATCTACCGGGTAGGCATTCCATATCTGGAAGCTCTTGTCACATGCAGACCTAAAATTTCTTTGTATAACAAAGAAGATAAGCAAACCTGAAACCTGTGCTCCAACATACACAACACTGTCAAATATCTCAGTCTATCTCATGCATAGAGATGAAATTTACTTCATGAAAGAAGTCGAAAAATAAGGCTTGAATTTCCAACCTCTGTAAGATACTGACCTGCCCCCATGCATTTATCCCGTTACGACTACGATCCCTTGTTGATGCGACCAAGCCTGCCTGCCTGCCTGCCTGCCTGCCTGCCTGTCTGCCTGCCTGCAGGCGCGGCGGCATGAACTCTATTCACTCTGTCACAAAATATTCAGCTAAATGGTTTCCTGCGTTTAATTTTGGGGTAGGCACGAAACTGAACACAACGTTTCTCTTCAAAAGATTACACTTAAATGTTTTTAAAGGATAATAGAATGTTTAATTGCGAAATTAAGATAATTATGTACGGCACTTCCCATTAGCAAGAAGTATTAGCGTACAAGGCACTATAACTAACTAACTAACTAACTAACTAACTAACTAACTAACTAACTAACTAGCTAGCTAACTAACTAACTAACTAACTAACAACCTAACAACCTACCTAAGTAACTAAACTAACCAACTAAATTAACTAAACTACCTACCTACCTACCTACCTACCTACCTACCTACCTACCTACCTACCTACCTACCTACCTACCTACCTACCTAACTCCTTGGAGCAGAGGCCTTCTTGAGAAGCTAACAGTTTCTGAGCTAGTCAGGAAATTCCCCACATTTTATGGAAACCGGAGGTTCATTACCGCATTCACAAGAGCCCGCCACCTGTCCCTATCCTGAGCCAGCTCAATCCAGTCCATGCCTCATCCCAAATTTCGAATATCCATTTTAATATTATCTTCCCATCTACGCCTGGGTCTCTCAAGTAGTCGCCTTCCCTCAGGTCTCCCTACCAAACTCCTGTATGCCCCTATCTTTTCCCCCATACGTGCTACATGCGCCGCCCATCTCATATTACATTTAAATGACAACCGAAACATTTTATACAAACTCGCAGCTAGTAAAGTTTAGAAAATATTCGAAATACAAGTATCTTCATCATACATCCAGTAATCACAATTTTGCTTAGGCTGGTGCACATTCAATCACGACCTATAAAATTGTTCGCATAAAATATTTCATTACAGCACGTGCGTCACTCACTTAAGATCTAACTAATCCCACCCATTACCTCCTGAATTATGGGGGCCTCTTCTGATGAACATCACATTTATATTTTGACGCTGCCATTATTCTTTTGTAATGAGTAACTTAAGTTAGGGAACGACATATTCCCTTCTGGTCTGTCATATTCTTGAATTTTGCGCTTCTTATTCAGCATAAGCCTTCTTTTATGGCCCACTTGCCTTGATTAAAACGGAAAAACAAGTTCAGTGTATTTTCTGTGTTTAAACAGTTCGATTTCATCAAAAATTGTTATGAAAAATAAGCCGCTTGTGTCGATTCCAACACTATAGTTGTAATTCCTACAACCATTAACATTTTAAAGCCTAGCGGTAACTTTACATACCACCAGGTTTAACATTAAAAAATTCTACATGGTGCCCACATTGCGTTTATGTGTTTTGTACGGATCTCAGAACAAACAGCAACTTTTGCCTTATAAAACATTAAGAGACTGGTTTTTATAACCGAAGTGGAGAGTGTTTACAGCGCGGTACGCACTGAGTCCTTATATAAAACAGATAGGCTTCGTCTTTAAAGGGTTAATAACAACATGCAGGACACCCGAAATTTTGAGGCTGCAAAGAAATTAACGGCACGTATAAGAAATCCTGTCATAGATCTTTGTAAAAATGTGACATTCCTTGAGGTCATAATTTATAAAATTGAAAATAAAGAAGCATTCCTGATAATGTCTGCTGTTGCAGCACGATGGTTATCACTGATCAACCATTGTAGCTAGGCAACGGAAATTTGGTACTAAGACGACTAACAGAAAGAAATAATAAAAATCAAAATTATTTATAGGTGGACGATTCGGGAAAAGTGTGATCATAGGAATATTTCGAAGTCATATCTGATATATAACACAGAGGGCTATAGAATTTCTACTTAAGTCATAAATTCGTTACCACAAATTAACAGTAATTCAATTCAATTCAATTGAATGGCGTTTATTAACGTACAGGCTTAACACCACAAACGCCAAGCCAGCACAGAGCACAAATATAACACAAAACAGTGCAAATACACAAAAACAAAACACTAAACAGACAAAACAAAAACAATATTGCAGTAAGTAAGCAACATAAAAGTACTGGGGCAAAACGGCTATAAAGTGGAAAGACACAGATAAATTAATTTAAAAATGTGACAGATTAACGCAGAATCTGTTGTAATAATAACAGATCATTAATAAAACAGAACTACATTGAATATACAGCTGTCCGTAATAACAGTTACAGTTCAGTTTAATTGAATGCAGTTCAAAGGACACAAACAAAACACATCGTCACAAATACAAAACACAAAACACTAAACAGAACAAAACCAAACCAAGATTGCAGGAAAAAAGTAATATAAAGGTACTGGGGCAAAACACTTACACCCTGAAACCTGGTAACAAGTCATTAATCAAAACTGGTCTACAATTGAATGTAAACTAATAATAATAATAATAATAATAATAATAATAATGTAGAAATACAAATCTGTGTAATGGAAATTAACAGAATTATGAGTCGTGCTTGGAAGTGCTTGTCTTGGATAGTGACGCACAATGCAAAGAAAAGTAGCCTGCCGGGGTAAAAATAAGCAGGAATATGTGTGACAGAAATGAAACAGATTTGGTGACAACGTTGTACATCTTGCGTGCAATAAATTAATAATACACCCTATTTGTTTATTGCAAATAATTCCACATAACTATTTGTTATATCTTAGTAAATTCTCCTACATGTTTCGGCCTACAGAGGTAATCCTCCGGGAGACCACTGATACGAAGCAACACATTTTGGTATAGAACATCGGAAGATGCCCACACTTCTCGCAGCCGTCCAGGCCGGCCCTGGGGCCCACCCAGCCTCCTGTACAATGCGTACCGGGTCTCTTTCCCCGGGGGTAAAGTGGCCGGGGCGTGGGGCTAGCTACCCCATCCCCTCCTCGTGCCGAGGCTCACGAACGGGTAGAGCTATACCTCTACTCCCCCTCTTGGGCCATCGGGGCCTGTTATAGGGTGACCTTTACCTTACCTATGAACTCACGGTGCAGTTCAGCGCAGTGATAACGCTCTGCACCAGTACGCGGATGTGAGTTTCCTCAGTCCGTCCGAGACAATTCCATGAAATTACTTCGACTAAGCCACCACATTTCTCTCCAAGCCATCATACATCTGTCATGTATCTGATGGTATATATATATATATAGTGCCGCAAAACAAACTACATAAACGGCAGCGTTATCCATGTTTTAATTAAGCGCCACAAAATGTAAGTATACCTCCACGCATTCTTAACCTCGGGTTTTCTTTAGATAGTAACGATATTATTCGGAGGATGACATTAGCGGGGCATGTAGCAAGTATGGAAGATACCTGAAATGCACACAAACATCGGGTCAGAAACTCAGAAGAAATTATCCGTGATTTCACGATTCCGCCACGATGCTGATGAGATTCGCACTCTTCTAGGATATTACGCAGCGTCGAGTGGTAATCTTTCAAAGGTAAAGGTAAAGGTAAAGGTAAAGGTTTACCACTCGACGCTGCGTAATATTCCAGAAGAGCACACATCTCACCTGAAGAAATAAATAATTTTTCAGAATACCTATTCCGTTCCACTCACACAACGTAAAAAAAGAGTAAAGGCCCAGAGGTTTCCAGGAGGTTGAGGCTCCCACATTTCTAGACAATCGGCACATGAAGGTGGTAAGGTTGTCAGCCATACGCACCGGCCGCCTTTACCTCCCAAGGAAATATTCCTGGTACTCATTTCTGTTAGAGGCCGAGTTGACCCGAGGGCCATAGTGCGACCGAAAGGATTATGCCGACGAAAAAAATCCACTGACACCATCGAGAATCGACCCCGCGACCTGCCGGTTTGTAGCGCAGTGCCTCAACCAACTGCGCCACCGCGTGCCCACTGACACAACCTAGTTCTCCACAAGTAATAACGTTTTTAAGAACAGAAACGTAGGTATTTCGGGCAGGATACAAGGCGGTTGAATATTGGGGTCAGGGAGGAATAAGAGGTAATTTTTTTACCCTGTAGAGGTTAGAGAGCTACGTTATGTATATAGGATATTACTGATAAGGAAATTACTTCGCTCGTATCCCACACTTAACGAACAAGACGTAACGCTGACAGCCTTACCATCACGCCAAAATTCCCTCCCCGTCTTACAACCGGTATTCTGAAACGAGGGGTGGAAATGAAGGTGGAGAAATGTTGACGTAAAGAACTTCAAGAGGGTGGGTTAAAGGGGATTGGCAATGGTGGTGGTAGAGACTACTTTATAGAAATGTTGGGAAAAGGGTTGTGGAGTAAGGGTAAATCAATTCCTTCAGGAATTTTCTTCACAGAGAAACTTTAAAATGGGAAGTTTTGATATGAAGGCTGAGGTTGCGATGTTAGAAACTGGAGTTTAAAAAAGAAAGCCAAGGATTTACGCTAGATAAAGACGAGTGTTTTGACAGATTACCTAGAAAAACTTCCTTCTACCGGTGGTTATAGAAGTGAAATCTAGGTGGATACGTTGAGGAAGATGTTATTGTTAGCACCTTTGTTTTCTTTACATCTAAGTGTGTTCACACAGGGTATAGCTGGAGTCATACTCCACGAATACCGGCTTCATTAATCTCCTGCGTCTACCTTTAAGTCATAAGAGCAAAACTGCGTCAATATAAAGAAAAGACGTTGCCCAGTACTTGTAAATATAGTAGCCTCGAGTGGGTAACACTGCTGCTTCGACTTAGAAATGTCCCCTGTTTATATGTAAGTCCGAAAACCAGGTAATTTGTTTTACTTTTGTGGTTTTACTCAGTGCCTCCAGCCAATAACAGGATAAAACTTAAAACAGGCCTCGGCCGATTCTTTTTCACATTCTACCAAATCACTTATCGAATAATAACTCCACCAATCAACTGTACACAATGAGACTGTAACGACACTGTTACGTAACTACATAACAACAAGCAGCAGAGAGCATCTTGGGCACCTACGGGTTCCTCAACCAGTCAAGAAATTCCCCTCATTTTACGGGACCCGAAAGTTCATTACTGTGTTCACTACAGCCCGCCACTTTTTACTATCCTCAGCCATATCAATCCAGCCCACGCCCTCCCAACAGATGTATTTTTAAGACCCATTTTTAATATTGTCCTCTCTCCAACAGAAGAGCCGACTTGAGAAGTGTTGTGCATATTATATGGGCGTAGGCAAAAGGTAAGAAAAAAGGTAAAGCAGTCCCATTACAGGCCTGGACAGACCCACAGGGTTCCAGGAGGTCGAGGCTCCCAGATTTCTAGACAATCGGCACATGAATATGGTAGGTTGTCAGCCATACGCACCGGCCGCCTTTACCCACCAGGAAATATTCCTGGTACTAGAGGCTGAGTCGACCCCAGGGCCATAGTGCGGCCGACAGGATTATGCCAATGAAAAAATCCACTGACACCATCGGGAATCGAACCCGCGACCTTCCGGTTTGTAGCGCAGTGCGCGTATAAAGCAGGCAATGAAAGAAATGCAACGATTACACTTCAGTTTACATAGATTTACATTGTAGACAATAAAACGTGTGCAACAATTTCACCTCGACAAAATCTACAAGTTTAAATTTTATTCAATTGGCATACTGCAACGCCGCCAGCATTTGCAGAGACTACGTGCGCTTAAAATGGACACACACAATAAACAGGGTTCAACAGTGACACATTAGTAATTAGCTAGAACTAGTTAAAAAAATCCTTCGAAATTACGTCATTATTTTAATTTCATTCAATTTGTTGCTTACAGTTTAAAATAAAATATTCATTAATAGCCGAAGTGTATTCTCAAAAGTAGAAGGAAATATTTCTAAGTCTTTCATACAGCTTCGCAGAATAAATCCAACAGTTCACAGGCGGTGTGAAGCAAGCTTCTGCCAAGTGTACCATAAGGCTTTGAATAGAAGAAATATTATTTAGAATTAAGTACGCAAATTAACCCTTTAAAGACGAAGCGTATCTGTTTTATATAAGGACTCAGTGCGTACCGCGCTGTAAACACTCTCCACTTCGGTTATAAAAACCAGTCTCTTAATGTTTTATAAGGCAAAAGTTGCTGTTTGTTCTGAGATCCGTACAAAACACATAAAAGCAATGTGGGCACCACGTAGAATTTTTTAATGTTAAAGCTGGTGGTACGTAAAGTTACCGCTAGGCTTTAAAAGGTTAAACTTATAAAACAAAGACTTCTCATGTGGGCGTTCCTTATGCGCGCGTAAACACACACACACACACACACACACACACACACACACACACACACACACACACAGAAAATTGAAAAAGTGGGTTATTCAGTTAAGTGACTGCTAAGCTGAGGGGGCATGACTATGTAAACATTGGAAACTACCGCACTCATTTCGCCTTTAAAATTGATAACTGTACCAAAATTTCACGTTTTGTTATTCCGACCTTTGCTCCCAACTCACTGTACGTATAAGAGGTTACTGTTGCCCCTGATCATATTCAATGACATCATACACACTCGGTATGACTCCCCTGGACGAGGGATCGGCCCGTCGCAGAGACCTCTACTTGCATAACACGTAACATCCACAACAGACAAATATCCATGCCATCAGCGGGATTTGAACCCGCAATCCCACCAAGCCAGCGGCCGCAGACCCACGCCTTAGGCCGCGCCTTCCTCTTTATTCCTTACATTAATACCATACGCCATGAAATAAACGGCATTATTCAAAAGTAAATATAATGCACTGTAATTCGGAAGCTGGTTCTGCAGGGCCAGCTTCCGAAACGTCGTGATTTTAATGTTAAATACTTTTAATATTTCACTCTTCGAACGATGGATAAAGTCCATAAAATCATCACCACACAATATTATACGCCATCGTCAAAACCTTTTAGAATTTTAATTCTAGTTTGACGTAAAAGGAAAATAATACGCCAGCTGTGCCGCCAGCAATGAAAACGTTCACAAACCTTAGGCCAGTTACTGAAGTATTCAAAAAGGAGCACACAGACGGATAAAGCTGTTTCTGTCACCTACTCATAATTTAAAAGCCGCCCCTCAAACTTCTGATGTTTTTTTTTAAATCATCACTTAATTGTCTATTATTCTGAAAAGCTAAACTTCGCTCAGAACGTGAGAAGAATGCCATCAGTAATAGCCCGTTTTAACATCACGTCATTCAGCCGTAAACCTTCAACAGAACGGAAAGCATTATCCCTAGGAAAATCGCCAGAGAGGTAATCTTCATTAAACAGCAGTTACACGTGTGGATTTGTCTCACGTGAAACTGTCAATATGGGAGGATTTTTAACCTTTTAAAGCCTAGCGGTAACTTTACGTACCACCAGGTTTAACATTAAAAAATTCTACGTGGTGCCCACATTACGTTTATGTGTTTTGTACGGATCTCAGAACAAACAGCAACTTTTGCCTTATAAAACATTAAGAGACTGGTTTTTATAACCGAAGTGGAGAGTGTTTACAGCGCGGTACGCACTGAGTCCTTATATAAAACAGATATGCTTCGTCTTTAAAGGGTTAAAGAGTAGTCACGTGTGTGGATTGGCCTCACGTGAAACTGCCAATATGGGTGGATTTTTAAAGGAGATCAACAGAATCGAGATAAAAAAGGTGTTATTTTTTATCAGCCAGGAAGCCAATGAAATAATGTAGATTAGTCAGAAACTTAAAAAAAAGAAATCAGTTGAAAAATTGATCACAGCAACTAGAAACTGGGTTTAAATATTCAAGAAGTAATAATGCCATAGAAATTGAGTTATATTTTCTAACTTTAATCAAAAGAACTGAATTGAAAATATTCATCTATATTGGACATTTCTTGTAACATTTCCTTTCTTCACAATTCATCCCCTTCAAAATTATCTCATTCGAAGAGAATATTATGATAAAGAATGAAACGCAATTTGAACATCGGGGATCCGGGACGCGTATGAGACTTCTGACTTGCAATTGGCAGAGGCGCACCAAAGGAGAATTTTTAATAAAATATCATGACGTATGGCTTATACGTGTCACAGATATCTGCTAAGGCAAAATACGTAATAAAATCGCTTCATTATATCTATGGCTGCCGTAATGAACCAGGCCTCAAATTAAGGTGCGGAGGCGGGGGCGGGGGGGGGGTGGGGGACCCCCATCAAAGAATATTACTTTTCAATATTTCTCTCATAAGAAGCGCTGCAATTTTTTTAGGCTCGCTCGCAAAATTGCGAAAACCTTCATCACGTATTTCTCTCTGTCTGTCCGTCCGTCCGTCCGTCCGAATGGAAAAACTCAGCTTCCATAAGACGAATTTTCATAAAATTTGACATTTGAATATTTTTCGAAAATTATCCAGAAAATTCATGTTTCCTTAAAATGTGACAAGAATAACGACCGCTTTACATGAAGACCTGTGTGCATTCGTGGTAGTATGTTGTTGAATTCTTACTAGAATGAAAAATACCTTAGCCAAAATTTATACAGAATATCAAAAGACAAATTTTATGTTCAATAACCTTAGTCCACCACTACCCCCTCCCCCAAAATCGTACCGTTTAAAAGATAATGTGGAAAAATATGATACGGACGGACAGGCCACAGATGGTAACATAATACGGCGCACGCAATTTGCATGCCGGATAAGTAAACATGCAGTAACACTCTCAGAATATGTAATATTTATAGCTTTTCGACTGCAAAAATAGTTACGCGAACGCGCCTCAATATTAAGTTATATGCACATGGCCTGTCTTGTTAAAACGTGTCAGTTTGACAAGGCGCTTTGTTGGCCTCAGTGTAACAGCTTACTAGTGCCTGCGATGTCGTGTAACATACCTACACGGCGTCACACTGTAAAACTTTTCGATGAGTTTTAAACTGAATTCTTACCGGCCACAGTAAACTTTGGATTCAACTCTGTAGGCTTAAATGAATCTACATGATATACTAATATTCAATTCGTACATCACAGAGAACACAGTGCAGTTAATTTACAAAGACAAAACACTGAATTTTGTACAGGAAAACAACAGGTGTTATTGTGGTAATTTGGCTGCATGAAACACAAAAGTATAATACTTAGAAGAAATGCGGAGTTGGACAGTAACCGCCGTAGTCAAAAGAGTAAGAGCTATGGAAATTGTCTAGACCACGAAGCAGACGGACGTAATTTCAGACGCTGACAAATTCCAGCTGCCTGTTCATTAATGTAGCTGTTATCTAGACCACGAAGCAGACAGACGTAATTTCAGACGCTGACAAATTCCTGCTGTCTGTTCATTAAAGTAGCTATTTAGTTAATTTAGTATGCCCGTCTCTTGCAAGGAATTAATAAGACATGCATATGCGCTGACGAAATGTCTAAACAGCGAGTGATCCTAGGAAAGAACACTGTGTGCTCGTGACACAGAGTAAATTGAGTACGTCGCATTTGAAAATCTCTGCGCGCACGCACGCACGCACGTACACACACACACATATCTTATTAGTTTCGTTATCAGTTTCATTAAAACAACTGAACTGTCATACTCGTTTCATTTGGATTTCGACCAGTACAATTTCAGTAATAACAGAAACGCATTTATAAGTAGATGCAGTCTGTATGCAGCAAAGTTACCACTGACGTGCTTGGTCCTATAGAAACTAATAAGTCTAGGTTGTTTCTCTGAAAACCAATTTCGATGAGTCAATATCCAAGCAGGTTCCAGGAAATCTTTTGCCATACCCCTACAGCTCATATCCTCTGAATCCTGTTTATATGAAGCTTTAGGAAAATACGATGGAACACACACACACACACACAAATCAAAATTCACTGTGATATTTATTTGTATGTCCCAGTGTTTATCTGTTTTACTGAGACTAGATTAAATCCGGAGAATCCCTTCAGTCAACAGTTTCACAATATTTTATCCTCCTTTTTTCTCTGTCAAAACTTTAAGATTAACCCTTTAAATACGAAGTGTATCTGTTTTATGTAAGGACTCAGTGCGTACCGCGCTGTAAACACTCTCCACTTCGGTTATAAAAACCAGTCTCTTAATGTTTTATAAGGCAAAAGTTGCTGTTTGTTCTGAGATCCGTACAAAACACACAAACGCAATGTGGGCACCACGTAGAATTTTTTAATGTTAAACCTGGTGGTATGTAAAGTTACCGCTTGGCTTTAAAAGGTTAAAATACCTAGAACTAAAATTGTGCATGTTTTTTTCAATTGGGAGTAAAAATTTTTCTGTCAGTCCATGTTAAAAGCACGTACTGAAAGCGCAGAAAATATTTTGACCTAAGACAAGAGGACATAATAGAATATTCAAAAAAAATTAGCCGCCTTATAATTTGCACTTTTCACGAAATATTTAGGGTGATCAAAACAAAAAAAAAGGACATTGATGCGTCACGTAAATCTCTGATCTACAACTCTATATTGCTCAAGCTGTTAATCCCTTTCCCTTACACGACTATTTTTAGAAGAGCTGTTCAAGTGGAAGCCTTTCGGGTTTTGTTCAGGGCGAAGGAGCAGAAGCTGTTAAAAATAGTCCCCATGGGATTTACCGTAGGCAGGATCCATTTGCTGGTGTATCAATGGGATGCCTAGCCTCAAACCTCAAGGGAACTATTTTTATTGGTCTCTATTCCTTGGCCCAGAACAATCCCCGATAGGATTTTCTTTGAACAACCCACATATAGATCATTTTTTTTAATAGTGATGACGGAAACAAAGAGATTTGAAAAGTCCTGGCCAACAAGGATTTCTTACATAAGAAGCCACAACTAAGTTGTTTAATTTTGTAATTCTTTTAACAAAGGAAAAATAGAAGGCAAAAAATATTAAACAGCACAATAAATATCTTACTGGTGTTAGGTCGAATGTGAATATTTGAAATGGAATAAAATCATTAACGACTGCTAAATATTTATGACGGTGGCATGTGTCTGCATTACATTACTCTTTCGCGGTCCTTCCCTCTCCTACCTACTTGTTCACAGCAGGTGTCGAGGTTGTTTATTTTCACTTGATCACACTCAGACACACACCAGAGTCGGTAGGACTCCTCTGGATGAGGGATCGGCCCGTCGCAGAGACATCTACCTGACCACACAAACACTGTACATGCCCCCCCGGTGGGATTCGAACCCGCAATCTCAGCAAGCGCTCGGCCGCAGACCTACGCCTTAGATGGCGCGGCCACTGGGATCGACCTGCATTATATTATAAAATGGAATTTACTGACCAGCTGACTGTAAATAAAAACTGAAAAATTAATTCACAAATTAATTTGTGTGTTCTGAAAGAACATGCTAAATTTCAATATGACATCTGTTTCCATATAACGCTTTTGTTTACAAATAATACGCATATAATCAACGACAAAGAAAACTACACGCCCACGCTTATGTAGTGGGAGAAGTGCTGTTGAGTTGCACACACTGTAAAGAGTCTAGCGGAATGAGAAGTTGTTAATGAGTTTTCCGTAATTAAGAGATCGGGGGAGACACGACTGTAACTCATTTCACGATGCTGTCTCAAAATTCCTTGGAGCTGAGTCGACCCACGCACTGTAACAGGACAACCCACACACCGGATGACGTTTGAAACTCAGAAATTCCAAATACAAACCTCGACACAACACTATGCGCTCTCTGAAGTCTTTAACGCTTGCCCGTTTCTTTCTTTCTTTCTTTATTTCTTTATTTATTTATTTATTTATTTATTCCTTCCTTTCTTCCTTTCTTTCTTTATTTCTTTCCTTCTTTCTTTCTTTCTTTCTTTCTTTCTTTCTTTCTTATAAAACCAACACTCGTATGAGTTCCTGCTGCACCAGCTCTGGACGTGGGATAGCTCAGTCAATATAGTGACCTCGCTTATCAGACGTAAAGTTCACCCTATAACATGTCATGAAGGCTTAGGTAGGAGTTACAGGTATTTCTCTACACATTCTTTAACCTCGGTACTATGTGGGTGTGGGTAGTTAGAAACCCGCTCCGGCCCCTTTACCCCCTGAAAAAGCCGGTTTCATTGTATAGGAGGCTGGGGGGCCTCGGGACCGATTTGGACGGGTGTGGGAAACCTCGCCCCCACCCCGGTTCCAACCCCAGACTGTCCAACCGATAGCAAGTCGCTATACAGGCTACGCATCCGCTTGTGATGACGCATGTAAAACAAACGTTCGGGTTACTTACTCAACCGGAATTCACCGTGTAGCTAGGCAACATGCAGAACGACTAAGTAACCGCTGCGGATCGGTTGCATAGTTTGAAGAGAGATGGAAGGGGCTTTCAAGGATTGTTGTAATTAGTTTGAAGAAGTTCTAACATTGCACTAAATGTAATTAGGTCTTAATTAGAACTTCATATGCTAATAACACAACTTCAAAACAAATAGAAGAGAAATAACTACGTAATAAACTGCATCAAATGAGGTAATAATATGAAATGTTGGGTCTGAAGAGTAAATCAACACGTATGTGATTTTGCGGTATTCCTAAATGCTTAATATATTTTGATTTCGTAACTTTTGCATTAGCTTTAATTGTGCGGCAACTGATGTACGAAAGATTAATTAAAAATGAATTCTAAAGAACGTGTAAGCAACTGTGACATAATATTTGGTTCTACGCTGGATTTTCTTTGCAGGGACAGACCAGAAACAGAACATCTGTAAAAACAGTCAGATCGCTCGCTCTAGGTCCAAGATTTCAGCCCAGGACTTCCAGAACAAAAAGAGCAATTGTCAACCAATCGACAGCGACATTTGCTTATTCATTTATTTACGAGGAAAACAAATATTTTAACAACAACAAAAGTAAAAAGACTAGAATAGGCTGGTCATCTAGTATGAATGTCTGACGATAGGACCGCACAGAAAGTACTTCTAGAAAAATCAGATGGAAGAAGAAAGGCAGGAAGACCAAATTAAGGTGGTTAGACTGTATTCAGAATGATCTGAAATCGATGGGTGGCAAGAGAGGGAGGAAGAAAGCAGAAGACAGATCCGTATGGGCTATCATTCTGAAGGAGACACTGGTTAAACTGTGAGGACCGTACGCCGAAGAAGAAAAAGAAAAATAATAAGTTTATTGATGAGAAATTTCGAAATTTGTAGTCCTTATCAGTCATCACTGGAATAACTGTGTACGGACAATGACACAGGTTTGACTTCAGCACGCATGACAGGGTGACAAAGTGTTTTAGTTGGAAATGGTGAAAAAAATTTAAATTCTAAAATTTTGGCGTAGATTGGAGATTAGTGTTAAAATATATCTTAAAATACACATGATATATGAATTGGATGTGCGTTATTATGTCAGGCAATGATGGTATTTTATGAACACGGTAATGAACAATCAGAGGAAGCTCAAAAGTCAAGATATCTATTGACAAAGTGATTTAACATTTGGCTTATAACACAGGACTCCACTCTCCGAGGCAATAATTTGTGTTATGATACACTGGAACTCCTGAGACACGCTGTATATAGCATAGGCACAACTGTTACACTAAACGTGACTTTTAACAGGAATTGCCAATTCTTCGGTCGCATCGTAACAAGCAGCAAGATTCAAAATGCCAGTCTAGGTAACAATACCTCATCACTGACAGAAAATAGGTTGAAATGAACCAATCAATACCACTCCCAGTTGATGGAACATTTTTCCATATTGGAGGGGAATTTAGAGCACAATGGGGAGGTCAGTTTCAGCTCATTCAATTCAAGCTGTCGGCCCGACAAATTTACCGTCCAGACCGTGTCTCATAGCAGGGACATCAATCCAATTACAAGGGTTAAGTTTCCGTTATGGTGTGGAACAACTGCAGGGAGTCTAATGGCGTTGTTATCAGGTACGCCTGCTTGTAGCTTCGGTTCAGCATGCTTGCTGCTTCATACCTCTTAAATACGCACCATTCAGGGGTGCTACAAGTATGTTAGTTACTGCAAGTAGTGGCGTTTTTGTGTTTTGGAATATTCGGGATTTACCACGCAATAACTTGAAAAAAAAATTAAGATAAGTTGGGATCAACGAAGAGTTATAAATTAGCAAAATTACTGGATAATTAAACAATATAGCAAGTAACCATTTAATATTTTTTACACTTCAGATTGAAACACTGGGTTCGAATTCAGAAAGTAGCAGGAAATTTTATCTTTTCCACTATGTGTAATACCGCTCTGGGGGCCATTCTAGCTTATTTCCATCAAAAAAGGACGCTTTACTCAGCTTTAATGCTGCTTTGGGCACGATTTTGACCACTTGCCTCCACAAGCCCCAAAGTTAAGAATTCATGGAGGTAAACCTCCATTCCCCCAGTAACTCACTGCCTTGTGCTTGATTTGTTCCTGTCAGTGTAAAGTGAATTTGTTTTTTTTTTTTGCGACTTCTGTTTATATCACTGAATGTATCCGATTTAAAACTCAAAAATGATACGAAAATAATATCAGTGATTGGGAGAAGACGCAGAAACTGTTTCTGGACATTCAGTACGCAGTAACAGAACCAAAGTAAATAATATGCAACACCGAAAATACATAAAATGCAAAATGGAATCAGCTATGACATAAATTCTCTTCGCTTGGCATTGTATTATTAACACACATGCGTTTCATACGGACTTCATAATAAGCAGACATACTGCCACACTCTGTCATCCAACTGAAGGCCGATTTTGTTACAAATGAAGAAGTACCGCACAGAGTCAAGGGGGAAAGGAATACGTTACATACAATAAACAGAAGGAGGGCTAACTGGATTGGTCACATCTTGCGTATGAACTGCCTTCTAAAACACGTTACTGAAGGAACGAGAGAGGGAAGAAGTGACAAGAAGACGAGGAAGAAGACGTAAGCAGCTACTGGATGACCTTAAGGAAAAGAGTGGATACTGAAAATTGAAAGAGCAAGCACTAGCTCGCACTCTGCGGAGAATTCGTTTTGGAAGAGGCTATAGGTCTGTCGTAAGACAGACTACAGAATGAATGAATGAATGAACGAACAGGTTAATTAATTAATTAATTAATTAATTAATTAATTAATTAATTAGCGAATGAATGAATGAATGAACGAACGAACGATATGTGAGCAGTATAGGTTTTGTACTCACAAATTTAGGCGTTTCTGTCTTTCGTTACAGTATTGATACAGCACACTGCATGACCCAAAGATGTAACACGAACAACGACAAATACAGTCAGTGTGTCTTCATTTACGCACAGGTGCGCCAAACTGAAACATTCAGAATATTAATTATTGAATCTACATGATATACACGCACGCACAGAGACTTAAAAACACACACACTCGTACGTGAATATTAGTAAGGTACAATTTTGGAATTCGTACCATTCCAGGTCGCCAAATACAAGGTGTCTCAAAAATGTGTACACAATTTAAAGTCTAAAATTACTCCTTGCGGAAAGAATTGGAAGTCGATATTCGGTGCACACAGAAAAAAGTTCGTGACAGATGTTGACTTAGGATAAGTGTCCGAAATCTTCGCCGTCAACATGCAGGTACTGCCAAATTTTGCGGAAGAATGAGTGGCAAAACCATCAAACAAGGTAAATTCTAAAAGCTTTTGACGATGGTGTATAATATTGTGTGGTGATGGGTTTATGGACTTTATCCGTCGTCCGAAGAGTAAAATATTAAACATATTAAAAAATTAAAATCAGAACGTTTCGGAAGCTGGCTGTGCTTCCGTCCTCAGGTGAATGGAGGCGGAGAAGAGAAGAACACCTATTCTGTTGGGCCCCTTAGACAGAACTAGCCAGCTAGGCCCAGTGATGGAGGCTAGCTCTGTCTAAGGGGCCCAACAGAGTAGGTGTTCTTCTCCTCTCCCCCTCCATTCACCCAAAGACGGAAGCAAAGCCAGCTTCCAAAACGTTGTGATTTTAATTTTTTAATATTATTAATATTTTACTCTTCGGACGATGGATAAAGTCCATAAACCCATCACCACACAATATCAAACAAGGTGTGCGCAGAGATGGTTGCACGCGGGCCTTCCAAATAATTCAGAGGGATCAATTTGAAGAATTTAAGCAAGGCACAGAAAATTTGAGTAGAAAAACCCAAAGGGAAGGTCAGTGTATATAATTTCCTTAATCACGCTGGTTTGATTACCAGTAGAACAAGACTGTTTTCTTTATTCCAAAGCCTTCATATTTGCTCCATTGTTCCCTTGGGTTCCTGTTCAATAAGTTCTGCGGGCTTCTTCTGGGAAGACAACAACATTACATCTCACCACCAAGAGACACTTAATCCGCCATGAACACTTGTACCACTATGTAAACCTACTCGAATTTCAGCTTGTGTGTCTTCATTTAAAGTGCAATGCATTATAATAGGATTATTATGGAAGATGAATTCGAAGTGACGTGGAAGACATTTGCTTATTCTTCTAATGTACTGAATGAAGGAAATGAGGTACAGTTAAAAATACCATAAAGCAGTATAGATTACCCGACCCCACTCTGAAACATGTTACCTCCCGAGCACCGATCGGTATTTCAACCCCCAACACCATTACACTGCCCCTGATCGGCTCGATCAAGTGGAATTTGTTACACGTAGGTGGGACGTAATATCTGATGAGGGTCGATATTGGGATAAACTTAATTAGGAACCACAACAAAAGGCTATACGTGACTTACAGAGCATGATGACGTCATAATCAGAGAGGTAGCTAAACTCCTGCTCACAACGTAAAATCGCTTACACGTTTAACCATTTAAAGCCTAGCGGTAACTTTACATACCACCGGGTTTAACATTTAAAAAATTCTACGTGGTGCCCACATTGCGTTTATGTGTTTTGTACGGATCTCAGAACAAACAGCAACTTTTGCCTTATAAAACATTAAGAGACTGGTTTTTATAACCGAAGTGGAGAGTGTTTACAGCGCGGTACGCACTGAGTCCTTATATAAAACAGATACGCTTCGTCTTTAAAGGGTTAAAGCCACCGATAGTGTAACTTCCGTCTACAGTGTTTGTCCTGTGACGCCAGAAAGAGATGTCACTCGCAAATACACCAATGAAGGTCGACATACTCTTTAATAATATCATAGGGTAAAACTATATCATTACAGGCCTGGACAGGCCCTGAGGGTTCCAGGAGGTTGAGGCTCCCAAATTTGAAGACAATCAGCACATGTAGGAAGGCTGTCAGCCATACGCACCGGCCGCCTTTACCCCCTAGAAAATATTCCTGGTACTCATTTCTGTTGAAGGCTCAGTCGACCCCAGGGCCCTTTAATAATATCACATTTACTGAAATTTGCGTAGGTTTCACAACAAATATAATCCACGAAAAATTTACGTGCAGGAGTTAGAGGGAAGGTTGATTTTTTTGCCTACCCGAAAAAACTTGCAGGATTTTTTAAGGCGATTTAACCCCGTCTTGTTCTGTATCATAGTAGAACCAACAGATGATCCAGCAATGCAACATATATTCGTAGCTGTCAAAAGACAGCTACATCTATGCTCTGATGATGACTACACCTTTAGTACACGAAATATGTAGCTATCTTTTGACGTCTAAGAATATAAGTTGTGTTGACGGCACATTTGTTTTTGTTTCACTGTAAAGATAATCCAAATGTTAAATCATGTAGCATAAAATTAACTGATTTGTAAAAAATAACAAAATTTTTTTCGGTTCCCTGTAAAGATATTTCCAATGTTAAATCATGTAGCATAAAATTAACTGATTTGTAAAAAATAACAAAATTTTTTTGGGTTCACTGTACAGATATTTCTGATGTTAAATCATGTTGCATAAAATTAACTGATTAGCAACAAGTAACGATTTTTTAATTTAGCGATGGTGTTTTAATTACAGGTACATTTCCGATATTCGGAGCGACTGAGAAAGACCTGTCAGTATAAGCATTACCGGGGGCGATATTCGAAACCTGAAACTATCGATTACGACGCGGAATTTGCTGAAACCTCAATGACGACATTAAGTAAATATTGTGAGACAGAGACATAAGACTATGCGAGATTTCAGCTTGTCTCAGCGGTGAATGTGATGACCACAGTGCTCTGGAATAAGACGCCGTGTACTATGTACAAATAAAGCAACCGTTTGGGAAAAAACGTACTGCCGCCATCTTCAGGATAAAATATGATCAGTACATTCCTCTGAAACGTCTAAAATTTTATATCCTAACTACACGGCGCCACACACCATAGGATGGTAAATGTAAAATAAAGAATAAGCAAATCTGCAGTAGCAAACGCATATGTGATGCCTTGTTATTAAAGACGAAGCATATCTGTTTTATATAAGGACTCAGTGCGTACCTCGCTGTAAACACTCTCCACTTCGGTTATAAAAACCACTCTCTTAATGTTTTATAAGGCAAAAGTTGCTGTTTGTCCTGAGATCAGAATTTTTTAATGTTAAACCTGGTGGTACGTAATGTTACCGCTAGGTTTTATGAGGTTAAAGGGTTAATCCTATGAACTCTAGGAACAAGCCTATCTGCTGGCAGGTGCTATCCACTTGCATTACTGACAAGTTTTAAGGAACCTGCGTTTTGTCTACAGTATGACGTCAACCTCACAGAAATTGGTTAACCTATCTACACGTACGAGAATTCATACCTCACTAGATCCAAGTTGGAAAAACACTCACCACGAAGCCAAAAAGAAATAGACTGTCAAGACGTGCGGAAAACGTACGAGAGTTTATGAGAATCGAAAGGGAAATGACATGAGAGACGTGAAAAGCAAGAATTGCGAGACAGACAAAGAGAGAAGTGTTACTGAGAGTGGAAGGGTAAAAAAAAGAAAGCTAAAGACAAAAGGAAGAAATGAAAAGGCGAAAAAAATTGCCTTTCATATTTTGTGAAAAAAAAAGCGATTTTCAATGACTAAATGCATAAGCGGCTTATGAGTTACTCATGAAATTTCAAATTCAAAATATTCACTCTAAGGTGGTTCACCACTGCTATGTTACTAAAACTAAGGAATTCCTTACAGACAGCCAACACAACATACATATCCAGAAAAACTAAAAAGGCTACATGTTTCGGCTAAAACAATCTACCATCACCACAGCTATTTACAAGAAAATAACAGGTGAGATTTACAAATGTATTTTAGGAATAGGTGTAAATTTCACATATTATTTTCTTGTAATTAAGGCTGATTATGGCTAACTGATTTAACCAAAACAAGCAGCCTTTTAGATCTGCGCTCTTCTGGGATATTACACAGCGCAGCGTAAGATCCCAGAAGAGCGTAGATGTCATCAACATCGTGGCGGAAGCCTGAAATCAAAGCAGCGTTCGACTCTTTCTGAATATATGCAACACGTTGACTTGCTGCAAGAACTGAATTTTAGCCGCGTTGGAAAATTTGCGGAAAGCAACTACTAGGTTCGTATGTCCGTCCGCCCGCCCCCCTGCCCCCCCCCCCCGCCCGCATGGAACAACTCGGCTCCCACTGGACGGATTTTCATGAAATTTGGTATATGAGTATTTTCAGAATCCGTCGCGAAAATTCAGGTTTCATTAAAATGTGACAAGAATAACGGGAATTTCACATGAAAACCTATGTACATTCATGATAATATCTCGCTGATTTTTTCCCAGAATGAGAGATGTTTTAGAGAAAAGTTTTAGAGTAAATCAAAACACATTTTGTTCTCAATAACTTTTCCGCGAAAATCGTGCCATTTATGAAATAATGTGGAAAAATATGATAGAGCCAGACAGGCCACAGATGACAATAAGGCGCACGCGCATTGCGTGCTACATAGCTAAGACTAGAGACACACATTCAGAATATGTAATACTTACTGCGTTTCCACTTCAGCAATGGTTACGCGAAAGCGCCTGAGTGTTACATAATGTGTACGTTGCCTCTCTTTTTACAATATTCCTTCAAATACCTCTTTAATGTATGGCAATGTGAATTCTCTTCACAGCAAGTAAGACGGAGCATCGCCTATGTTTTGTAACATAACATAACAACCAACACGTTATGATTGTATTAACCCTTTAAAGACGAAGCGTATCTGTTTTGCATATGGATTCAGCGCGTGCCGCGCAGTAAACACTATCCATTTCGGTTACAAAAACCAGTCAGTTGATGCTGTATAGGGAAATAATCGCTGTTTGTTCTGAGATCCACACAAAACACATAAATACACTGTGTGGGCAGAACGTGGCATTTAAAGACCCAGTCCGTACCGCGCTGTAAACACTCTCCACTTCGGTTATAAAAACCAGTCTCTTAATGTTTTATAAGGCAAAAGTTGCTGTTTGTTCTGAGATCCGTACAAAACACATAAACGCAATGTGGGCACCACGTAGAATTTTTTAATGTTAAACCTGGTGGTATGTAAAGTTACCGCTAGGCTTTAAAAGGTTAAAGCACTACAAATGACAGAGCTCTACGACAGTTTTCCAGTCACTGCCTTCTCTTCACAGTCTTTCGATATAAAACATTACTCGATATACCCCAATGGACGTGCACTTTAATCCTTTCCGTTCTACGCACGATGTAACGCTATTGAAGGTACTTGCTCTTCTGGACAAAATTCGTTTGGAATTTGGCAAAGCCAGTGAAAGAAACGCAGCCAGGCAGTTGTCAAAAGTCAAAACTTTGCTGTTCCTTTCAATAATAAGACAATTCTTTTACCGACAAAGAACGAAGTTTGGCGTGTGCTCCATCCGCCACACCTACATCGAAACTGTTTTTGGAATGATCACAACAACCCCGTTTCATGGGAACCTAACAAATGAAATGCCTTTCGTGTCTCGGACATTGACAAAGCAGCTCTACGTATCTGCCAGTATGTATAACAGACGACATATCGGCATGTTCCGAATTCTTCCCAGCCAAATACTGTAACTTTAACCAGGGGCGCAATCAAGGGGGAAGGGAGCTGGGATGCCGGGTTGAATCCCTCCCCAAAGCCCCCCAAAACCGAAACGTAAAAAAAAACGTGTAGTTATATTCGTATGTATATAGATGCAGTTGCAAAAAGTGTTACGCTGTACTTACATGATTTTTATAACACAGTTTTTAAAATAAAACATAAATTGCATATAGCCTCAGGATCAGCCGCCCCCCCCCCCCCCCCCGCAAAGGAAAAATTCTGGGTGCGCACGTGTCTCTGACTGCACTTCAGACGTGCTAAATGTAGAGGTATCCCTGTCCACACCGTTAAGGGGCGAGGGGGCACCCCCCGATTCCGTTTCAACTTCGGCGCTAGATGGAGGTGAGTGGTAAATGTCACGCTCCGGCCACGTTATCCCTGGGAAATAAAGCCGGTACCCATTGAATATGAGGCTGTGTGGGCCCCACAGCCGGTCTGGGGTTTGAAGACGAGAAGAATTCCTCCTACCAGGATTCGAACTCCAGCCCGCAACCTACTCTCTATATACCAACTGCGCATAACGTTTAATGTACTCAAGGTCAGTTACATAACCTGACTTGGGACAGGTGGTTGTAATTTATAGCTGTATATTTGATGTCTGCCGATCCCAGTAGCCGCGCCGTCTAAAGCGTGCGTCTGCGGCCGCTCGCTTGCTGGGATTGCGGGTTCGAATCCCACTGGAAGCATGGATGTCTGTCTCTTGTGAGTGTTGTTTGTCGTGAGGCGCGTCGAGCTGATCACTCGTCTAGAGGAGTCCTACCGAGTGTGGTGTGTCTGAGTGTGTCAGGTAGAGGTCTCTGCGACTGGCCGATCACTCGTCCAGAGGAGTCCTATCGAGTGTGGTGTGTCTGAGTATGATCGTGAAGCCTCGATAATGAGGAGGCCCTTGCCTACTGCGGGCTGTTGCGCCGTGGGGGGGGGGGGAACTTCTGATATCTGTAACGCGGTTACTTTCTAAGAAAGAAATTTATTTGCACCTGTTGCTAGGACAAATTTTCCTGTGAAATAAAAGAACATGACGTCGAATAATATACGTAAATTGCACACAACCCACATTGAAAATATACATCGGCCAGACTTAATGCTGGAGCAACCCTTTAGGTTTTGATTCAAAGAGTGTCAGAGTTCTGTCGCCATAAAGTTAACAGTCTGTCCTCCGCTGCTACGTGGCGCTCTCTAACAAGCAGTTCGCATTACATTCACACAGAAGTGAAGTAACACGGATTACAATGCTGTTTTTTGACAGAACAAACTCAGTCTATACTTCTCATTAAATAAGATGGGCCTAAATCTTAGCGGGCAACCCATTTCATGAATTCTACCAACATACATTCTGGGTAACATCATTTCTTGCTTTGTATCACCACACGGAACTACTGCAGTATAACTCAACCTAAGCTTTACACTTGGTATAAGTGGGCCCTTTAGACTCCTCTTCTGTATATATTCCTTTTTCTTCACTTGCTTTTTTATCTTCAAACTTGTTCCTTTATACATCGCTGGTGGCGGATAAATTGAGGTCATTTTGACAGGTCAGAGGGTAGTAAAGTGGCAGGGGATTTATTTACTGAACATTCCCACCCTCCGAGAAATGAGAAAAGCAAGAGAATAAAAAGAGCAAATAAAGAATTGAAGAGGGTAAGAATGAAAATACAAAAAAAGAGTTTGGGGGGGGGGGGGGTTGTACGTAACCACGGATGGGGAATACACGTTGTGAGATGCAACAAAAGGGGGAAAGAGAAATAATGAGAAAGGGAATATGAAAGATAGGGACGATAAAACACAACAATGAAAAGAAAAGACGGAAGTGAAATAAGAACTTCCTCTTTGAGAGGTAGAAGAGAAGGAGGTTAAACAGAAGAAAAGTAAAGTTGGTGTAAGATTATCCTTAATATATTAACCAACTTACGAACTGAATAAAATACATTCGGAAGTGAAAAACTCCTATAAAACTGCTACATGTTTCGGCACAAGCGTGCTGGCCTTATACTCCTCCGTCAGAATAAATCCCTGATGATGGCAACTCAGTGTCGAAACATGTAGGAGTTTCATACTTGTTTCTGAATGTATTTTATTAAGTACGTAAGTTGGTTAACGCATTAATTACAACAGGCGCGGCATGAATAGCATAAACAAAGTAGGATTAACGAGCCGCAATTACCATACAGTCTCAGACATAACAATCACACAAAACAAAGCATTAACATCTGAAATAATATATAATACTAAATAATACCGTAGAACTCTTTAAAAAGCTCCTTTCATAATGTGTCTATAGACACTTAACGAAGCAACATGACGTCTAAGTGTTACAACTAAGTCACAGATATCCTGTATTGTGTTACAAAAAAGCGCATACAGAATTTTGATGGGAAAAGCTTGTGGAAAGAGAGATCTTGGCAAACCTACGCATAGATAGGATGGTACACTATAATTCCTAGACAATGATGTAACACGCGAGACATCACTGACGTGTATCTGGACTTTCGAAAAGTCGTCTTTGTATAATCAGTGGCCAAGGAAAAGGTACAAATGCATATCCGTGATACCTCGCATAGATCGGATGAATAAATAATATTACATTAATTCTACAAAATGAGAGAAATTTCTTGAATGGCTGAGGTATTATCTCAATAAGAAATGTGTTACGTTAACCTTTTAAAGCCTAGCGGTAACTTTACGTACCACCAGGTTTAACATTAAAAAATTCTACGTGGTGCCCACATTGCGCTTATATGTTTAGTACGGATCTCAGAACAAACAGCAACTTTTGCCTTATAAAACATTAAGAGACTGGTTTTTATAACCGAGGTGGAGGGTGTTTACAGCGGGGTACGCACTGAGTACTTATATAAAATAGATACGCTTTGTCTTTAAAGGGATAATTTGGTTACTTCGCTACTTAGTTAGTTAGCTAGCTAGTTTGTTTTTCAGTTATTTTAGTTACTTTGTTAGTAATCTATTATGGTAGGAAATTCAAGCGAAAAGGCGAACCAAATGCTTCCGCACTGCCGGTTCACATGCGGAGAGCACAAGGCGCAACAGTCCGCATAACAGTGACTGCTCTCATGTGAACAAGTGTCGACGAAAACTCCAAACTGCTGACTACGCTGCAAACCTACACCCGCTTCTTTCTCGGGGAACACTGACGTCACAGCAAGCACTGCAAAGTGATAACCAGCTTTTCTCCTCTCCAAAGCTTCCAGACTGACTATGGAAGCACATTCCGCGTTCCATTCAATGCGTACAGATGTCTGTATAGCCGGGTACAAGAGGGGCGGGGTGTGAAGCTGTCTATTCACCTCCATTCCTTGCCGACGATAGGAACACATGGAGCTATACTTTCCCATATTCATGTCGCGGTGCTTAACTTTTTAATTCATCATACGCACAACTTTATTCTACCAACTACCAACCTACGAAGCGTAACATCCGAGAAGAGCAAACATTTCAACTACATCGCGCCGGAAGCCTTGAAATCTCGAAATTCTGCATCATTATGCGCCATTATCCTGGAGAGACTGAAAAAATTACGAAAAATCCCAGTCGGTAACATGTGTGAGGTAAAATATTGTCAAGTTAAGTCCAAACAAAAGATTATATCGTCACTGCACATAGCCTGCATGAGAAAATTTAATAACAGGAGAGTGTACAAAGAAGCCACGCAGACAGACGGTGCAAGAACTGAGAGAATCATGGACACCAGTTGTTTACAAGACGGATCTTTCCGAGGCAGTGGCGGGGCTGCGTTCTAGAACTACAAAGCTCGAGACAGGTGTCGCGATTTTGAAGTACATATGGCACCACTGCAGCACTTTGCCACCGCCTAGGGAATTCCCACTTTCTTAAACGCCAGATGGAAGAAGTTTTCGCGTGACATTTCCACAAAACGTTTTAAGACGTTTCTATTAGAACACGTCTGAATTACTTTATGCTTCCTAAGGGAAAACAAGGAATTAGGGTTTTTAATTAAGTGCCACTTTTAGTGCACCATCATTCAATTAGCTGGTGGAATGGAATATTACAATAGAGTTACAGCTGTAACTGGAGCACACGAATATTTAATATTGTCCATGTACTCTGGTAAAAATCTGCTCCATTAGGACCATTCATCCGCGTTGCTTTTGCAGTATAATTAATAATGCATGAAATACAACGGATAATATCAACAGGTGCGAAAACGGGCATTAAAGCTTAAAGAACCCCCGCTGTAAGCGGCTACATTGACATTTAAATCTCTCGTACTTTAACCCTTTAAAGACGAAGCGTATCTGGTTTATGTAAGGACTCAGTGCGTACCGCGCTGTAAACACTCTCCACTTCGGTTATAAAAACCAGTCTGTTAATGTTTTATAAGGCAGAAGTTGCTGTTTGTTCTGAGATCCGTACAAAACACATAAACGCAATGTGGGCACCACGTAGAATTTTTTAATGTTAAACCTGGTGGTACGTAAAGTTACCGCTAGGCTTGAAAAGGGTAAAGGTTGAAAATAAAGAACATTCAGCCGAAACACATCTATATATTTCTCAAGAAAATCAGCTACGCGTTTCGGCTACAATATATACCCATCCTCAGGATAATTAAAAAAACCAAAAGGAAAAATTGCATGGGTTTGAGATCTCGAACATAACAACATAAACTCATGAACAGCGTCACGCTAAACCTACCCCACTTCAGTGTTCAGGCGCTTAATATTCGTCCCTGTGGTACTTATAACGACACAGTAAATTGTTTATGTAGACAAAGTTTCCCGCTCCCAGTATTTACTTAATATCCATGTCATGAAGACACATGAAAGAGAGGAGGTACAGCTCCACGCATTCTTAACTTCGGCACCAGATAGAAATGGTCAGCTTCATGTTTAGGCCGTTTTAATACCGGGAGACAGCTCTTGGCATCAGTTGGATAAGTGGTCGGGCGCGAACCGGGCAGATGTTGTTGTGTGAGAGAATATTTCTTACACTGCGGGAAATCAACCAACGATTCCAAGGTGATCTAGCTAACAGGAAGGTCGCTATAGCATCGAATGATACGAGAATTAGTTAATGTTGTGAGGAAGTACTTGCGAACCGTGTGCGGTATTACACAGACATGTTTCTGCACAGACTGAGGAAAACCATTAAAATCTTAGATAAATTCTAAAAGGTTTTGACGATGGTGTATAATATTGTGTGGTGATGGGTTTATGCACTTTATCCATCATCCGAAGAGTAAAATATTAAAAATATTAAAAAATTAAAACCACAACGTTGTTCTTCCTTTAGAAAATCTCATAATATTTACCTCTTTGTCCTCTTCATGTTTCTGATCTTTAATTTCGAACGTCATTTCCCGCCCATCCCTCTACACTAATTTTCACACATATATAGGACGCTTCTACCTTTACCACCACTCATTTTCCCTCGTGAAATACACAGTCCTGTCCACATTATTCACCTCAGTTCACCCCAATAATATTCGGTGACTTGTAGCAGATGCACAACCAGAATTTTGCCTGGGAGGGGGAGGGGGGGGGAGAGCTGAACCTGAGGCAACATATAATTTACGTTTCATTTTAAAAATTATGTTATAAAAATTACATCATAAGTACAACACAACACTTCCTGCAACTGTATTTATGTACAGACACATATAACTACACGTTCCGTGACTGAATTACAGTGCCCTATCCTCTTCTTTTTCTTTTAATTTTATTAATTTATTTTTCAAACTTCTAATGTACTAGTCATCAGCTGACTTCAATGGCTCATTTCAACTGAAGGGAAAACTACGTAAAACGTTTCATATCATAATATTTACAAGATCCGTGTTTTTTAATTCCGGTCTTTGCGGGTTTGGGAGGAGGTTGCAGCCCGGCAGGCCCCCCCCCCTTGGGTGCGCCCCAGACTTGTAGCTTATTAACGCTCTAAAGACGAAGCGTATCTGTTTTATATAAAGACTCAGCGCGTACCGCGCTGTAAACACTCTCCACTTCGGTTATAAAAACCAGTCTGTTAATGTTTTATAAGGCAAAAGTTGCTGTTTGTTCTGAGATCCGTACAAAACATATAAACGCAATGTGGGCACCACGTAGAATTTTTTAATGTTAAACCTGGTGGTATGAAAATTACCGCTAGGCTTTAAAAGGTTAATTATGGCCTTGTCTCCAGCCTTCTTTTGTTTATTCTCAAACACATGGCCCTCTAGTTTTGACTTCAGAGCCAGGCTAATACCATAGTAATATAAAATCTTTATCACTTGAATTTTGGTAATATAGTCTTTCACCTTCCCACCCAGATAACTTGCACAATCATAACAGGTAAAATTCTGCGTTGTAAAGACTTAAAACGCTATATTTTATAGGTTGACACAAATTAAATTCTTGCCGATCCCAGTGACCGCGCGGTCTAAGGCGTAGGTCTGCGGCCTAGCGCTTGCTGGGATCGTGGGTTCGAATCCCACCGGGGGCATGGATGTTTGTCTCTTGTGAGTGTTTGTGTTGTCAGATAGAGGTCTCTGCGACGGGCAGATCCCTCGTCTAGAGGAGTCCTACCGACTGTGGTGTGTGTCTGAGTGTGATCAAGTGTAGAAAAACAACCTCGACACCTACTGTCAGTAGGTAGAAGAGGTAAGGTCTGAGATAAATTAAATTCTTTCTTTTGTTGAATTCTATGGTACCATTTCAGTTTTCGTGACGTTGAAACGACGCAAAACATCTGATGTGCGAATACTTAAGTTTCTCTGAAATGTCAGATTTAACCTTTTAAAGCCTATCGGTAACTTTACGTGCCACCAGGTTTAACATTAAAAAATTCTACGTGGTGCCCACATTGCGTTTATGTGTTTTGTACGGATCTCAGAACAAACAGCAACTTTTGCCTTATAACACATTAAGAGATTGGTTTTTATAACCGAAGTGGCGAGTGTTTACAGCGCGGTACGCACTGAGTCCTTATATAAAACAGATACGCTTCGTCTTTAAAGGGTTAGTCAGGTTACGGAATTAATGGTATACGGTTCACAGTGTAGCACATTAGCTGTGCGTGTTTCGAGAAAGATACCGAGTATACGTTAAACTGTGCTTTGGAAGACATTTTGCTTCCCCCAGAATTTATGGTTCCTTTTTTCTTTATGTGTACTACAGAGTTCACACGAACTGATGGTTTAAGAAAACGATACAGAGAAATAAATGACTGCAGTTCTGTGTTTTTCTTTTAAATGTGCAAAGTTAGAATCAAAACACTGCAAAAAAGAAAGTACACAATACTTCATCTAAAGTGAAGATTTGGCTGAACTGCTGCACTGTCAAAATTGAAACGCCTTCGTGCATATTATCTTACGCCATAAAAAGAATAAAAATATACGACCGACAGACTGGTCCACTGAGTGACTGACTAAATAAATAAACAATAAACAAATAAATAAATCCATTTAGCAGAGTCTTTCTCGAGAAAAGAACAACCCCTCAGCTCGTCAAATAAAAATTCCCCGCATTTTATGAAACCCTAAGGTTCTTTACCGCAGTCACAACAGCCTGACCTTTGTCTTTCTCCTAAGCCAGATAAATCAAGGCCACACCCTACCACTTTATTTAAATCAGTAACCTATTTAAGATAAATGCTGAACTGGGAAGACTACAGGAAAGTGCATGCAGTTTGTTAGAAAGCGCAGAAAATTTCCAGTCGGTCGTACTTCATACAAGATAAAAGCGAGTACATAAAGATGAGGCGAAACCACTAACGTGATTTCATGCTTCCGCCGCGACGATGATGAGATCTGCGCTACTTTGGGTTATTACGCAACGTCGAGTGGTAATCGTTTACCGACGTTTCGGGACAACATATCGGTCCCACCTTCAAGGATCAAGAAGTCCAAGATTTCTTGATCTTTGAAGATGGGCCTGTTAGATTGTCCCGAAACGTCGGCACCGAATTACCACTCTATGCTGCGTAATATCCTAGAAAAGCACAGACCTAAATGGCTGGCGTGTTTCAGTTACCAAATACAAGGTTTAAGAACTGTTTTCCAACTTCAAAGCATTTTTGACAAAATTTGTAAAATATCCTTTACAAGGAAAAACCGCTGATCGTGTAATTAGCTAATAAAATATTCGAGTTATGTCTCTATTCTTGTGTAAGTGTATCACAACGCCCGGCCGATCGAGTTCATTCAGTGCTGTGGCGTATCGTGCGGGACTGCAGGACAGCACGTAGACAGCTCTTAAAAAGTCAAATACCGGGGGTGCCAAAAAAATGTATACACATTTTAAGAGATGTTATCTGTGTATTACTTTTCGAAGTTGAATTGAATTACGGTACCAATTTTACCTGCAATTTGTACACTTTTTGGGAATGATCGATTTTACTTCCAACAAGATGGCGCCCCAGCGCACTTCCACCGTGACGTGAGAGCTTACTTCAATGAGAATTTGCCAGGACAATGGATAGGACGAAGAGGTGCGGTTGATTTTCCCCCACCTTCTCCTGACTTAACCACCCCTTGACTTCTACCTATGGGGGACCTTAAAGGATTTGATATACCGTAGAAAACCGGCTACACTGGCGGTACTTCGGGAAGAAATTGAAACGGCATGCGCAGCGATACACGTGGACACTTTGGTCAACGTTGCTCCAGCAGCAGTTCGCCGTAATCAGTAGTGTCTTGACGCTGATGCTAACAACTTTGAGCAACTCTTTTAATTGCAGAAGTCAAACGTGACTTCTATTCATCTTTTGTTATCGGTATATATTGAGTATTACAATTTTAATACAGTTTTTTCCTTTCTTAACCTTTTAAAGCCTAGCGGTAACTTTACGTACCACCAGGTTTAACATTAAAAAATTCTACGTGGTGCCCACATTGCGTTTATGTGTTTTGTACGGATCTCAGAACAAACAGCAACTTTTGCCTTATAAAACCTTAAGAGATTGGTTTTTATAACCGAAGTGGAGAGTGTTTACAGCGCGGTACGCACTGAGTCCTTATATAAAACAGATAAGCTTCGTCTTTAAAGGGTTAAAATGTGTATACATTTTTTTGGCACCATCGAAGGTATACCCATCAGAATGCGTCAGCATACGGATGGGGGGCGAGTCTATAAGTGAATGTACCACAAACAGTGGTGAGCACAAGCGATGCTGGGAGAATGGAATGGTCGACAAATAACACAACGGGCACCGTCTCTTTCTCGTGTTTGTTGTGTTGCGTTTTAGGTATGTTTAAAGGCTTTTTGGTGCGTTTCCAAAAGTTTCACTGTCTCTCTGTGTACTTGTTTGAAGCAGTTCCACCGCCTCGATCCACGAACAGTTCTGCGAGACGACTGCTGTTCAACGCTATGACTGTACGATTTTAGTCCGGTTTCCTTTACAATAAGACACATTGTTTATGCTCATTTTTCTTGTCCAACTGCAATTAAATTTAGACGTAAGACCTTGTTTAGTACAGTGCGTTAACTATATATATATATATATATATATATATATATATATATCTGTATTCACTACATCTTACCTTCAGAAACTAGTGAGTCATGGAAAACAAATGCTACAGAAATGGGCTAAAGGAAGAAGACGGTGTGGGCACTAATTGTCAAGTTTCCAAAGTTTACATCGAATTTGAAGCCTCTTAACCCTTTAAAGACGAAGCGTATGTGTTTTATATAAGGACTCAGTGCGTACCGCGCTGTAAACACTCTCCACTTCGGTTATAAAAACCAGTCTCTTAATATTTTATAAGGCAAAAGTTGCTGTTTGTTCTGAGATCCGTAGAAAACACATAAACGCAATGTGGGCACCACGTAGAATTTTTTAATGTTAAACCTGGCGGTACGTAAAGTTACCGCTAGGCTTTAAAAGGTTAATAGTTTGTTTTTATAGGTAGTACTTTCTTAGCTTTAACCCTCTACGGAAACAAAGGCGTAAATCGAATTATATTTTAATAATTTCCATATTCTGTATCAGTTTTCTACATGATCGATGATTAAGGACAATGGTAGAGTTTGAGATCAGTTTTACGTAAATTAAAGATTAAACACGAGTAAAAGATTCGGCGAGGGTTATGAAAGGAACCTGACATTTCAACTCACAACTACTGCAGGGATTAAGAACTCGCGGAATTGTTTCTCCATTCCTCCATACGTGTTCTTGGTGCAATTATGAATTAAGCACAGGCGCAATTTAAATGTACGAACCAAAAACTAATTCGCCAGATAAATTTCAGTTTGTAAATTTGTTTTACATATTTTCCATTACGTGCACTAATATTCAATTTCTGCAACACTAACACAATTGTCATTACACTCACAATAATACTGCTATTGTGAGTCTCAGGAAAATTGTGTGAATTTATTGGTTAATATTACATAAATTACTAACTAACTAACTAACTAACTAACTAACTAACTAACTAACTAACTAACTCCATGGAGCAGAGGCCTTCTTAAGAAGCTAACAGTTTCTCAGCCAGTCAAGAACTTCCCCGCATTTTGTGGAACCCGGAGGTTTATTACCGCATTCACAAGAGCCCGCCACCTGTCCCTATCCTGTGCCAGCTCAATCCAGTCCATGCCACCACCCCACTTCTTGAAGATTAATTTTAATACTATCCCCATCTACGCCTGATTCTCCCAAGTGGTCGCCTTCCCTCAGGTCTCCTCACCAAAATCCTGTATGCGCCTCTCTTTTCCCCATATGTGCTACATGCCCCGCCCATCTCATTCTTCTCGATCTGATTACCCGAATAATATTTGGTGCTGAGTACAGGTCATTAAGTTCCTCGTTATGTAGTCTTCTCCACCCCCCTGTCGCCTCGTCCCTCTTAGGCCCAAATATCCTCCTCAGCACACTATTCTCGAACACCCTCAGCCTTTGTTCCTCCCTCAGTGTGAGAGACCAATTACAGAAATTACTCACAAGTTGAACTCAACGGACTCTATTTGCAATCCTCACAGTCACACAAATTTTGAATAAAAAATATTCGCATTTTATGGAATCCGAAGTTTAATTCGTGCGTTTACAAGACCCTGTAGTTATTCGCTACTCTGAGACACATGAAACAAGTCCACGCCCACACAATGTGATTTTCATGGTTTCCACCCTAAATGTTTCAAAACATTCTATTTCTTATCCCGCATTCCACATACAGTGGCGAGTACTGTACGCTGTTGATACCAAATTCCACTTAAATCTGCAGAGAAATTTCGCAGGGGGGAGGGGGAAGATGTGGACAGACAGACAGACAGATGAATTGATTTATATTTCGTAAATTCGGCGCTAATATCACATTAAACTTTAAGTCTATAGAAGTCACGAAGAATTTAAAATTCCTAAGCCCAAAATAAATTTAAGAGAAAATCATCAATGTAAACATGAAGGGGCAACGGTTTTTTATAAAAAAAACAGTGTTTGTTCGTCTATTCCTCCATGGACATATTTTCCGCAGAGTTCATCATAAAGAATGCAGGATGTACGTGCCTTTGTGTTGGCACTGACGCATGCAGCGTCGGCAATTCAGGAGGCATGTCGTGTTTCTTTTATGAACGCTACGTCTCGCGTGCTTGGGCATGAAGTAGCCTATTTGATGTAGCGAATGGCGCAAGTTCAACCCTTTACAGAATATCTCTTTGTTTAAAACATGTCTATCTAAACAACGCACAACATTAAACTGCACGGAAAAATAATTTTGTGAGAATCTTACAACTGCTTATCTATTCATGAAATTCATGGTATTACATGAAAACTGGATGGCCATTAAATTATTTCTTAATCAACCAATAAATGCACACACAGCATACACAATCGTATAGCCTTATTAATCCTGCAACATGTTTCGGCGCTATGGCGTCATCCTTAGGCAGTTAATATACCAAGCACGCTAAAAACCTGCTAAAATACACAAATTATATTCATAATTTTATTATGTTTATCTCCGTGCGTATGCTCAATACAATCTAACGGACACCAAGCCAAAAATTAGCAACATTACAACAAACCAGCACAGGAATTTTATGGAAGTTATTAAACATTTTAAACTGTTTTTACCATCTTATAATTTTTATGCACATCTTATGTAATTTGTAACAATACCCGCTGATGATGGCGTAACTGTACGCCGAAACACATTGGGGAATTAGAAAAGACAAAAGTTTGATAAATAAACGGTAGCGTTGTGCATAAGTTGGTTCTCTTTTATTGTATATTCATAATGTTTGTACACATAGCTTATCTCAGCTAAGTTCAGTATGCAGGAAAACAGTCTATAAGGTCAATAAAACCTCCCCACGAGGGGTATATATTTTGATGTACTATATACCACACAGACTGTCACCTTGCAGACTGAAGCACTGCTAATCAGAAAACCAACCCGCTGTACAACGTATCTGTTCTGTTAAGTAAGAAAAATTGTCCTCAGAGCTATGTTCTAAGATGTCCACCGTCTCTTAGCCCGTTAAAGCCTAGCGGTAACTTTACGTACCACCAGGTTTAACATTAAAAAATTCTACGTGGTGCCCACATTGCGTTTATGTGTTTTGTACGGATCTCAGAAAAAACAGCAAGTTTTGCCTTATAAAACATTAAGAGACTGGTTTTTATATCCGAAGTGGAGAGTGTTTACAGCGCGGTACGCACTGAGTCCTTATAGAAAACAGATACGCTTCTTCTTTAAAGGGTTAAAGAGTACTGCAGAGTTATCACAGAGTACAACGAAGTAAAAACATCGCCCATACCTTGGAAGATACTGGCCTTAGTACGTATGACGACTAGGATATTTTGCTCAGCTAGATTAGAACTACACAACAATCCGTACTCCTTTTTTAAACAACCGATATATAAAGTTGTTTTCGTTTTTTTTCTTGAGTAAATAATTTACCATTAATATCACTAAATGTGTCATTTATTTTTGACAGATCCTCTATTAACAGGCCCCTTACGGACACGAGACAAAACAAAAGGAAGTCCGGTAACAGGCTTTAATCTTATGAGACCTACTCAACATTTCTCAAAATCATCTCTCCGCGCTGCAGGCTTATGAACGTCGTCTATACAAGCACTACATTGTCTTAACCTCTAATACATTAGCGTATATAGGTAACACAGATGCAAAACTTCACACATTTTAACTTTACAGCTACATATACATGAATGGTCTGTTTCACGCTTCGGCTGCCTTAACCGCTGAAGAACAACCAATGGTACTTTGGACACATTTATCAACGAGAGCTACTTGTTACGTCACATCGCTCTGCACCTCACTCCCTCCTTGTCTCCTTCTCTACAGACTCGTCATTATCTCCTTTTTATGCACTTTTCTTTCTATCTAGACTTAAAAGGCTTTTAATAAGCCAAGTACCTTCCTTCCTAATACTTAAAGGAATTGCTCTGCCTTCCTTATGTACGTATCGAGAAGAAAAGCAGAATGAGCCAGTAAAACAGACTCCGTCTACTTCATAAGAGATTATATATATATACACATATATATATATATATAATCCTGCCCTTGAAGTAAGGATGGATTCCATAACGTACCTACGTAAGCTTGCTCACAATTATTTAACACGTGACAACACAGATGGATAACATGGTCAATCAAAACTCCTTTAAATACTGTATAATTTAATGCAACATGTTTCAGTTTAACACTTTTCGTGGTTTTCTTCAATGTGACCTTTCGGATTTTACGATAATATATTCAGATCTACCGCGATGGATTAAATTCAAAGTGCTTACTTGTACTATGCGTCATAGTTACTTTTCGAACACCCCTGACGCTCTATCATCCCCGCAACACAAACACCGTCAAACACTTCATAAACTCAGTCAAAACGCTTCTGGCGACGGTGTATTACTGGGCCACCATTTAGTGTTCATCGCCTTGGGGGGGGGGGCTTTAAACACGTTTCAGGAACTGGTTTTTTTTTATCACCGCTGGCTGCAATGTTTGCTGAATTACTGGTTCAGACATACTGATTAGTATTAGCAATTATAGAATAAGAAGCAGTCAACAGCCAGCAAATATTTTGTGCCTCACTTTATTATCTTATGAGGTTAGAACGACTGGTTTCGGTCTATAGCAGACCATCATCAGGTTCTGCTTCAATCATAAGTAATAAGTAATAATTTTTATCCTTATCTCCTTATATACTTATCTACATATTTAACATACCAACTTTTATTCCAGTTTATTTACGCAGTTTTATATTGCAACCAGACTCACGGACGAGTCTTAGTCACAACAGCCCTTAACACACCAGAACAGTGCGAGCCGGATGGCCTGTATCAACACTTCTGCACTACTGGTTGGACGCCAGCATGTTTGGTACGATGGCTAGGTGAATTTTTTTCTGCGGTAGAGTATGAGATCGCTCCCAGGGAACGCGTCGTGTGATGCTTCCAAGGGATCAGCGGGATGTTGGATTGAGAAACGCAGCTCGTCCACACCAAGATATTCAAACACCTTTTTACTAATAATTATTATCAATTCATTATTCATTATTCAACGTGATGTTCAATGATACACTTTCCGCTGGCGACACCGCAACTCGTTCATCAGCACTGCCCCCCAATCAACCCCAATCAACCGTATTCACTCGGAACTTAATCACTGAGAGTATTTTCAGGTTCATAGCCCAAAATCATATAAAGAATAAAAGGCGTTCCCTAGGCGGGGTCCTTCCGAGTCTGTCCCTTCTGCCCTCTCGTTCACTTTCTGTTTACCGCTCTGCCCCCATTCGCTCACCCGCTACCAACTTCTATAGGCTAATAAAGGGAAACTTCTTTTATCCCAATATGCCGAAACTAAATTTCAAAGCCTTTATTTCAATTGGCTCCTCCTACCCTCCTAACAGAATTTCTACCCGACTACACAGGTGCATTGCCGGACACTTTTTGAACCAAAATCCTTCCTAAACATGCAGGTGTTTTAGGGACGTCGATGCCAAACATCCCCCCTCACCGTACTTTATGGTATCCCGTCTAGGGTGGCCTTCCTACGCATCTGTTACCAAAATGTGACCAAGTCTTAAATCTATTCAAGTAATTTCAAGATTCCCCTTAAATCAGTGTCCGGTTATAATATATACATCCATGTATATTTTAACTTGCTGTAAAAGTGAAGACCTTCCCTTCACTGACAAGTACAGTTCTGACGTCAATGATTGAAGCAGAACCTGATGATCATCTGATATAGACCGAAACCTGGCTGTACATAAAGTGACCAAGGGACTTTAAAATGTTAAATAAGTTTTTTTCTCCGTATTCTGAACCTCGGCAATAGAGGAAGAGGGATGATCATATTTATTTTAATCTCGTTTTATTCCCGGAACCGACAGATAACAGATGAACAAACGCAATATGCAGTCAAAACCTGCTGCGAACAGGGAATCCCAACACCTCCTGGTACAGAACACAGGTCACCCAGCCTGCAGCGGCTCGATTCATGAAAGTCTTCCCGCCTGTTTCACACTGTTACTACGTTAACTAAGGATCTGCCCAGCACTCATTTTCCGTACACTCTTCTTTCATTACAACTGCTCATCTAAGACGCTCTGCATACGCCAATGTTTAAACATTAAATATTTAAATGATGTTTAAACAAAATTAATGTCTAATTTCCCTTCATCTCGCCATTAATTTATAGCTGCCTTTTAATTTCATTCCTTGATCCACTTATCTGTTGTTAAGAATTCTACTGCACTATTTTATTCCTCTTAACCTTTTAAAGCCTAGCGGTAACTTTACATACGATCAGGTTTAATATTAAAAAATTCTACGTGGTGCCCACATTGCGTGTATGTGTTTTGTACGGATCTCAGAACAAACAGCAACTTTTGCCTTCTAAACATTAAGAGACTGGTTTTTATAACCGAAGTGGAGGGTGTTTACAGCGCAGTACGCACTGAGTCCTTATATAAAACAGATACGCTTCGTCTTTAAAGGGTTAAATATACATAGGTATACTATTATTACTGTTAGCTGTTCCTCTCTGCGTTACTAATTTATTTATCTGTTCTATACATTTATTCAGTCTCCAGGCTCCAAAAATGTCCAGGTATGAATTACACGAGTATCTCAAAAGTGTACGAAAATTACTGCAATGATTGGTATTAACCCTTTAAAGACGAAGCCTATCTGTTTTATATAAGGACTCAGTGCGTACCGCGCTGTAAACACTCTCCACTTCGGTTATAAAAACCAGTCTCTTAATGTTTTATAAGGCAAAAGTTGCTGTTTGTTCTGAGATCCGTACAAAACACATAAACGCAATGTGGGCACCACGTAGAATTTTTTAATGTTAAACCTGGTGGTACGTAAAGTTACCGCTAGGCTTTAAGAGGTTAATTAGGATTGGTAAAGCTGTCATTAGTGAACGGAAAAGAAAGTAAATTAATTAGTACATAATATGTGAGGATGTCGTAATTCTGTATCTGTCAATATTAGTGTCAGGTCTGAAGAATACTTAACATTCGAAAAATTCAGTTTATCTAAACAAGACTGGAAGTGTGTCGACTCCGTAATACAGCATACAAACTTCCCAAATTCTTAATATTATTAAAATTATTCTACTGCAGTTTGTCAAGCATCCATATATATGACGCTTAATTAAAATTTCGTGATATACAAGACAGGTTAGATTTTTGATCCGAAAAATTTTCGTATAGCCGATCCCAGTGGCCGCGCGGTCTAAGGCGTAGTTCTGCGGCTGAGCGCTTGCTGGGATCGTGGGTTCGAATCCCACCGGGGCATGGGTGTTTGTCTTGTACAGTGTTTATGTTGTCAGGTAGAGGTCTCTGCGACGGGCTGATCCCCCGTCCAGAGGAGTCCTACCAACTGTGGTGTGTGTCTGAGTGTGATCAAATGAAATTACAAAAACCCTCGACACCTACTGCGAGTTTGTAGAACAGGTTAAGGACTACAAAACGAAAATTTTGGTACAGCCGGACAGGCTAAAAATGACAATCAACGCAGGAAAGATGCGCTTTACATACTGGATAACTAAGGCTATAAACATAAAGAATGTGTAATACATTTTGCTTTTGCACGGCGACGGTGGTTACGCGAACGCGCCTCAATGTTACGTTACACGTACATTGCCCGGCTTGTTCTATAACATCATGATTTGAATTTCCGTCCCCACATACATTTAGGATGTTACAAATATACATGCATCAAGGACTTCACGCAAGATATACGGGTTTTTTTATCCGGATCTGACATCTAGAAATGCTGGACGATGATACATGGAAGTCTCGCATATAAAACTGTAAATAAACATCCGGAAATCTTTAGATGCTGGTAACAGGTTACTGGAAGAAGCAGAAACATCATCACACTAGCCGCACTGTCTTAAATTATGTTTAATATTATTTAAAACTTAATTCCCACTTCATAGATAACACACTGCTCCTCTATTACAAATACCAAATTAATAATGCTATTTAACCCTTTAAAGACGAAGCGTATCTGTTTTATATAAGGACTCAGTGCGTACCGCGCTGTAAACACTCTCCACTTCGGTTATAAAAACCAGTCTCTTAATGTTTTATAAGGCAAAAGTTGCTGTTTGTTCTGAGATCCATACAAAATACATAAACGCAATGTGGGCACCACGTAGAATTTTTTAATGTTAAACCTGGTGGTACGTAAAGTTACCGCTAGGCTTTAAAAGGTTACGAAAATAATAATTTGTAATAAGAATCATATGGAGACCCGAGTAAACTGTGCGAACATTTAAGGGACTGTCAGGGTTAAGGCAGTCGGTATGCATTAACGGATAACCCAGCAGTCATTTAACCCGCCACTGAAGTACAGATAACTTGTACACAATATGCAACACTAACGTATAATTGAGTTTTCCTAGATGCATTCAACAAGTTTTCTATGCATTTAATTATAATCTCGAACCCTACCTCACTGTCAGTAATTATGGAGGCAGAGAGAGACAGATGAATGGATCTTTAAACCTGCAGAAACAATAGGACACAAGGGACACTAAGATAGGAGAAGAATCACCGCCCCATTATCAATTAATGTGTAGTAACAGCCCAACACATTCAAAAGAAATTTTTCGATTCAATTTAGTTTTCATTATCAAAATTATCATCATCGTCGTCGTCATCATCATTATTCTAGAGTGCTGCGAAGAACTGCTCGTGTAGAGATAAGGAAACTGGTACAGCTAAGTTTCCAAAGCTTAAATTCTCTCAGTTATAATGAAGGGTCCATTACAAAGTTGCAAATAACCTACCTCCAATTTCTCATTGTGTACAGAAGCGCCAGTAAGTCAAGGCGTCTCTTTTGAGCTTGCTACTGCGAACTGAGTGTTTTGCTTCTTAAGCAACTGTCTGAGAGAACTTCAATTTTTTTGTACATTCCAGGTGAAACTTTCAATCTTTACCTTAACTTACCTCTAGAAACTCTTTAAAATTCAAAAGACCTAAACTGTGCCTTGCGAGATAGCAATATGATGACTGATGATACGTAAGGACTTCAAAGCAGACTGTACTGTTCACGCACTCACACGAAAGCGATGGGGTAAACCCAGATTTGAACTAGGTACTTCCAGAATTCAACTACACGAACAGATGCAGTGTTAAGTTCTTGGATGTACAATGATCTCTTTTGGAAAGGATTCCAAATTAAAATTTTTTATTCATTTCTGGTCTCTCCTAAATTAGTTACACGCGCAGGACCTCGCAGCCTCTCCCAGGTTAACAAACCAAATAATACTTGCTGCTTTATATCGTAAATTTAGGTTGTTCCTTACAAATTACAGCATCGGTAACACACAACACCAGTAATATACCGCTGAAACCATCGAAATCAAAAGAACGTGCACACATATATAATGCACTGCAAGTGTACAGAGTTTTAACGACTTTAGAAACAACGTGGTATGCCTTTAGGAACTCAACAAAAATATGTTCAAGACTTAATAATTAATTTTTGTAAAATTCGTCAGATCTAAAAAATTACAAAAATATATTTTTAACGCACGTTCACCTTAGTTTCAGATACTGTATATTAACCCTTTAAGGACGAAGCCTATCTGTTTTATATAAGGACTCAGTTCGTACCGCGTTGTAAACACTCTCCACTTCGGTTATAAAAACCAGCTTCTTAATGCTTTATAAGGCAAAGTTGCTGTTTGTTCTGAGATCCGTACAAAACACATAAACGCAATGTGGGCACCACGTAGAATTTTTTAATGTTAAATCTGGTTGTACGTAAAGTTACCGCTAGGCTTTAAAAGGTTGAAGCCTGCAGATGGTCAAAATATGACAGAAACATGTAGCGTACTTTATGAAATTAAATATCATAAACTGCTGCGTCTGACAGAAATTTATAATTTATTGCCAGTTAGTAAAGATGATGTACAGGAACAATAGAATCCCTGCAATCAGATGCTTCAGCCTTCGAAGCCTCATGGGGGCGTGAGATTTCTCACAATTATTCTACCCGTAATGCTATACCTTTACAGGCCTAGACAGGCCCTTAAAATTTCCAGAGTTTGAGGCCCCCAGAACTTCTAGACATTCGGCACATGTAGGTGGTAAGGTTGTCACCTCCACGCACCAGCCGCCTTTACCCCCCTGCCCCAGGAGATATCCCTGGTACGCATCTCTATTACAGGCTGGATCGACCCCAGGGCCACAGTGCGGCTGGAAGGATTAAGTCAATGAAAAATCCTAAGGAAACCATCAGGAATCGAACCCGCGACCTCAACCAACTGCGCCACCTCGTACCCCCTCCTTCCTTCTGTTCCCGCAGATGTAGTATTTCTTTATAATTTACTGCCAGGTGAGTGAATACCGGTGACTAACAGGTGGATATGAAGCATAGTGAATGAGCTGAAAACTCTCAGATACTGGCACAGTAGACACAAGCTACACCCTGAAGGATATCAGCTGTATCAGACTCACAACAGTGGGTATAAACTACAGTGCTTTAGTAGGAAGCAAATAGGGAAATACGTTATGAGTGGAAAAAATATGGAGCAAAAAACCTTTGAAGAACATTGAAAAAGATATTACTAAGGAAGCTATGTACTGTAACCAGAAACAACGTGTAAAATCACACGAGAACAAAGACGCTTAAACACTGATTGTTACAGAATGTACATAAATGCTTGGACAGCAAATAAATATCAGCAGCTGACACATATCTCGTCTTCCTTCAATTCATCAAACCATGTACGCTGCTACAAGTATCACTCATCCATCTACCTTCCCACCAATCAATCAGTCAATAAATACGCCAATCCACCTATCAATACAGCCGCATTCCAACTCACCAGTTTTGTGGAAGTTTCCTTCTCTCTCTCTCTCTCTCTCCTGCTAGGACTACTGACAGGCCACACCTGACCGTACTGTATCCCACGCGCTATTTTTTACTCTGACGTATTTCCTTCTTGTTGGAACAGCACAAATGTCAGCTTGAGACAGACAAGAAGTCTCGGTGTAAAGGATTTACAGCCGTCAAATGCTGAGAGCCGAAAATGGATCGGAAAAAGGCGGCAAAAACTAAAAGTAACAGCTGAAAGTTTGACGAAGCGTCAAGGGAAGGTCTTGAAATAAGGAAAGCCCTTATTCGGCGAAATCAGTAGACATTACAGACGTAGATGATGCTCAACATTGACATCAACGAAAAACGTCAAAGTACCACGGCGCATGAGCGTATATTTTAATCTTTTAAATCCTAGCGGTAACTTTACGTACCGCCAGGTTTAACATTAAAAAATTCTACGTGGTGCCCACATTGCGTTTATGTGTTTTGTACGGATCTCAGAACAAACAGCAACTTTTGCCTTATAAAACATTAAGAGACCGGTTTTTATAACCGAAGTGGAGAGTGTTTACTGCGCGGTACGCACTGAGTCCTCATATAAAACAGATACGCTTCGTCTTTAAAGGGTGAAGTTAATATGGTCACGTGATGAAGCATGCCGTGTTAAGTGGGTCACTGTCACCACGGCATGGTGCGTCTTCAGGTTGCAGATGGGGGAACGGCCTCCAGTTATGGAGGGTAGCTGCGAATAAATTGAATAAGCAGCCGCGGACAGCCGACAAGGGGTAGTCCTCCAGCTTGGGGGTTGAGCGAGGTGCTAGCAACTCCTCACCGTAAAAAATTATGATGTTACGAAACAGCCTACAAAGCCTCGGACCTGGACCGATTCTTTGGTACGACAAAAGCTACAGAAAAGGGACATGAGTTTTGGAACATGGAATATGAGGAGCCTGTATAGGTCAGGGTCACTGACGACAGTGGCCAGGGAATTAGCTAAGTATGCGACCGTTTGGGAGACCCAGGCGTAGATGGGAGGATAATATTAAAATGGATTTTCAAGAGGCGGGATGGGAGCATCGACTGGATTGAGCTGGCTCTGGATACGGAAAGGTGGCCGGCTGTTGTGAATGCTGTAATGAACCTCCGGGTTCCATAAAATGCGGGGAATTTCTTGACTAGCTGAGAAACTGTTAGCTTCTCAAGAAGGTCTCTGACCCCTGCAGTGAGTGAGTGAGTGAGTGAGTGAGTGAGTGAGTGAATGAGGGAGTGAGTGAGTGAGTGAGCGAGTGAGTGAGTGAGTGAGTGAGTGAGTGAGTGAGTGAGTGAGTGAGTGAGTGAGTGAGTGAGTGAGTGATGAAGCATTACCAGTACTTACGCACGGCATTGCAATGAATGACACAGCTCCAAGTCTGATAACGTGTTATTCACTATCGTTGAAGAATAATGACAAATGAGAAAAAAATAAAAACAAAATGAAGGAAAGAAGCCAAGAAAGTAAAAAGTAAGTGAAAAATACAAAAAAAGGAGTCTAGAAAAGAGTTAAATCAAATATTGTAAATGATGGGTGAGGAAGAGAAGCAATGAAACGAGAGAAAATGCAAGCTTTAACAGGAATAAGAGATATGGGAGGGAAGGAAGGAAGGAAGGAAGGAAGGAAGAAACAGTGTTATTATCTTCAAATATTACTATCGACGGTCCAGCACAACCACTGCCACTTTGATGTGTAACCGCTACACAGGGGTGCTAAAATTCCTGGCGCAAGATCACAGTAGTGAGTAAATTTTTTACAGTCGCGCATAATATTTGTGGGTCCTCACGTCACCCCTTCTGGTGCCTAGAATTTTAAGGTGGCACCTACATTTTTGAAAGCCTTGTGCAACCCTGGCGTAGCGTACGTGATGAGAAAGTTTAAATTTTCGTCCATAACCTTCCATTCACTGAGCGCAACTGTTAATAAAATACACAGAAAATGAATAATAAATTCTTTCCTATCAAGCCTATACAATGTACGTACAATCGAACAACGCTTTTTTCCGAAAAACCTCTTCATCTAGTAATCGCTTCACCTTCGACACAGAAATATATTATGCACAGATCTCCGTCTACTAGCTGCCTGTATTCAGTAAATTTTTGCCGGTATCCAGACACTAAACAGTGGTAATGAAGGAATATATCTACAGAACAACAGGAACCAGATCCAGTGTGGACGGACAGCAGCCAAGAGCCTTACTTCAATACTGTTATCGTCTTTCTGACAAACAACTTATGTGAAAAGAGGACAGAGTTCTACTGTGGCCATCTGCCATCACGCTGTAGAAAACAAGGAAACAATTGCAGCCAAAAAAAGGGAAGTTGTACCTTGCCTTCGGCAATGTGTCCCCCCCACCCCCCACCCCCACCCGAAGCAAATATTGCATGAAAGAGTTCGTAGCTTTCTGTTCAGAGCGTCAGCTGTACGTATGCGTGCGTGCGCATATGTGCGTCTCTATGTGTGTGCGCGTGCCTGTGTGTGTATGCGTGTGTGTATACGTGTGCGTGTAAGCGTGTGTGCGTGCGTGCATGTGTGAGCGTGTGCGTATGTGCATGTACTTACGCGTCTTCGTCTGTATAAGTGTGTGTGTGTGTGTGTGTGTGTGTGGGGGGGGGGGGCCACACAACGCTCGTATCCTCAACAAACACCCAAGCGTAGCAAATGGCCAATAAAACGGATTAACTGGTTCTTGACGAATTTAACGATGCTGTTTTAACTGTAGGTGTTTTTTATACCATCGTTGAGATAAAACGAAATTCACGAGAGGTGGGGCCGAACTGCGCCGTCCGTTGGGCAGAATCTTTGTGTCGTATTTGGTAGGCCGCGAGCACAAGTTTCGGTGAAACGACATGTCACCCGGACAAAATTTCTCGTGTTTTTCTGCAGTCACTCCAGTAACACCGAAATGGCACGTCAAAGAATGCCACAAACGTATCTTTCGGTCATCCTTTACCGACTTACGGTTTGCTAAACGCTGTAACATTTGACAATACAGCCCGAGCTACTGTACGAATCCTTACACAATAAATAAGTACATAAGCAATATCAATGACGACTACATGTGGCTCTGGAACGAGACGGTTGTGGTCATGCCAGGCGACTACACTGCCGTTAGCCTGGAACGATTAAGGTAAAAAGATGCAGAACCACACTCAAAAATACTACAAAAACACTAATCACCAACAAATGCACAAAGAGAGTTTTATCATCAATCGTAACACACTCCTACATGTTTCGACCCTGCTGGGTCATCTTCAGGGAGAACTTTTTTGTTATCGTTACACTAAGGTTGCACTTTACAGTTGAATGAGAATGTGCTGTTGACTGTGTACTGGAGGCGTGAACTCTCTGTGGTCCGGGCCTGCAAGCCGGGACCACAGAGGGTTCACACCTCCAAAAACAACGCAGTACACAGTCAACAGCACATTCTCGCTCAACTGTAAAGTGCAACCTTAGTGTAACGATAACAATAAGTTCTCCCTGAAGATAACCCAGCAGGGTCGAAACACGTAGGAGTGTGTTACACTTGATGATAAAACTCTCTTTGTGCATTTGTTGGTGATTAGTGTTTTTGTATGACATAGTGCACGGACATGGAACACATTAAATTTCAAAAACAGTAGTTCGACTTTTGAAATTCAAACCAGACATCAGAAGACGATACATACAGGTGTGTGTCCTGAGGTTTAGCCACGTGCATATGAACCTGTAATATCGATCAAGCTTATTTCTGATCCAAACACCGAACCCTTTACAAAACTTGATTTAGTAAGTGTTACGTCATTACTTCCTTACTAATATCAATACTTTTAAGCGAATATCGAAGTCCATTCCTAACAAATGACATTTCTACGGTTTCCATGTCTAATCTTATTCGATTCTCGCCATTATTATGTCTATATCACAGAAGCCCATGTGACAGCTGCCAAAACAAGTAAAGGTTACGATATGCGTCTGTATGTGTATGGAAGGGGAAGAGTGCGGCTTTAGAAACGGGCGTAGTTGTGTAGACGTCCTATTTACAACACAGGAGATAACAGACAAAAGGGAAGAACATAACTTACCGCTTTCCTTTTGTTTATAGATTACGAAAAAGCGTACGATAACGTGAACAGAGATGTTGTGGCAAGTAATGGAAGAAAAATTCCAAATTCACTACTAAAGACAATAAAATGCATTTATAAAACTACGAAAGTTAGTGTTAAATTTAACCCTTTAAAGACGAAGTGTGTCTGTTTTATATAAGGACCCGGTGCGTACCGCGCTGTAAACACTCTCCACTTCGGTTATAAAAATCAGTCTCTTAATGTTTTATAAGGCAAAAGTTGCTGTTTGTTCTGAGATCCGTACAAAACACATAAACGCAATGTGGGCACCACGTAGAATTTTTTAATGTTAAACCTGGTCTTATGTAAAGTTACCGCTAGGCTTTAAAAGATTAATGATGATAAGATATCAGAACCCATTGAAATAAATAAAGGCGTAAGACAGGGATGTCGCCTCTCTCCGACACTATTTAACGTATATATCAATAAAATTTTACAGGAATTTAAAATGGTGATAAAGGCATCCAACTAACCAAAAGGAATATAATTAACGCCATATTATATGCAGATTACCTACTCCTAATGCCAGCCACTGAAGATGAATTACAAACCATGGCATACCACGTCAATCTTATAGAAAGAAAGTACGAAATGAACATATAAAACAGCAAAACAAAATCAATGGCAATGTGTGGGAACCACATACAGAGAGTAAAAATTGTCATAAACGACAATCCGATTGAACAGGTATCAGAGTTTAAATATCTGGGGTACCTTACATCGGATTAGAGAAGTGATTTGGAAGATAAAATACACACACATAACAAAATAAATGGCGCTGTACGAATGCATTTTGGAAAACAAATGACTAAAGAAACAAAATTAAGAATCCACAATATCACAGCTAAAGCAGCCTTAAAGTTCGGCAGTGAAGCCTGGGTGCTGAAGAAACGAGATGAACAAAGACTGGAAGCAGCACAAATGAAATTTTTAAGACATCTGCTAGGTCAGACAGGGAGAGAAATCAATCCGTGAGGGAGAAACTTGGAGAGCAGAACATTGTTCTGGAAATAAAACAGTACCAACGAGAGTGGCTACAGCACGTAGAGAGAATGGACAAAGACAGGATACCCAAACAGGCACTGAAATATAGGCCAAAAGGGAAGAGAAACACAGGACGCCCAAGGAAAAGATGGAAGGACCAGCTTCACCTCGAGGGATAAAGAACAGGCACTACGCCTAATACTTCACAGCTCATGATGATGACGACGATGATGATAATGATGATGTGTATACGCACCGCTCGGGTGACGGCTTCTGTGTTTATGTTGGTAGCAGTGACACTGGAATCCATCATGTCCGTACATTCCATGATGGATTTCCTCAGGCGAGATGCTTATTGCCGGTCACACTGTACACACAGTACAGTTTTGTAACTGTCCCATAATTGTTTTACGAGATATTGGTTAACAAGCAATTGTAAGTTTCTCGGTATTAGTAAGCAAATAACTTCGACATTATTACAATTTAGTTCCTCTACGTGGAATCTTGTAGGAGACTGTGTTTTTTTTTTTCCAACCGCCGGACTAACGACTTGAAACAAGCCGCTGCTGCAGACCCATAAATTCACCCGACGACTGGGTATAATGGCGGTACATGATGTCATACTTCACTGGATACTGCAACGTAAAGCTATCGCATTTCTCAGAACAGGACTGCAAGATACAGCTGACGCATTTTGATTATCCATGTTTAGCACTTCACGAAGTTCCGAAATGAGCAAAGAGGGTGTACCTTAGCAGAACAAGTACAAAGAATTTAACGGAAAAGTTGCATTTGGCAGGTTTAATCATAAACATTTGAGAGAGACAGATACGGGCATTTTGCCAGTACTGCTTTGCTTACGGTTTCCGATTCGCTGAGGGTGGTGGTGGGGAGAGGGACGTTACAGTAGCCTGGTACGAAGCATAACCAGCGCTCGAAGACGCGAGTAGTCGTCAAATGGAGTTATGTTTGGTCCAAAATATCTCTGCCTTAGTTACCACACTTATTAATATAAACATCAAACTCCTACGTAAAAGAAATTCATTTAACTTCATTGTACTTTACATTCATTGTAACTCGTCAGACAGCGAAAATAACTAAATGTCCGGGGTCTGTCAGTACGTATATACACTCGCCAAGAGAATCACAGTTCTCTGTTCAGCACACAGAAGTAGATATACTTTCACGACATAAATTAAACAGTGTACTAGACGTACATGTATATTAAATAGCATCGCAACAATAGGTTTATACGACAGCTCATGTAAAATAAGAAGAACGCTCACCTCACTGCAAATGGCGTTCGGGTTTGTTAAACTTTCTCCATCTTTTTCGGTGTGATTTCACATACATCAATTAACACACGTCCATATTTTAACACTTAACTCAAAATCACATTGATAAAACTTTCCACAACTTCACTATTCACGTCACTAACACACAAACCAATTTATACAACACCAAAGACCGGCAGCACCACTCCAAACTGTCCGACAACTGACGCACGCGCAAAGCACTCTTCTTTGTTCTGGCCTGTGTCAGAACAGGGCGGCCAACGTATCAAATACCAACACATCTTAGAATCAGTATAAACACGTACTGGTTTCCGGTTACCTACAGATAACAAATGCGCAGATCGATGCAATGTTATTCTAATACAATTCTTACACAAACACGTGGCGTATATTAACAGTTTGGATTACTGTTTGATATTAAATACTAAACGACAGCCAATCCGTATTTCAAAATATAAATTTGTGTTCCATTTATCGTCAGATGATTTAACGAGATTTTGCGATGGGTGATATTCCGTTGTTACAATAAATAAATAATACAGTCGGACACAACTATTTTATTATAAAGGCGATAACTTTTGTATGTATAAAATTTCTGATGGTGACCCGATAGTTTCTAAACATGTAGCAAGTTCATAGAAACAAAACTAATTGTTTTTATAATAAAATAGTTGTGTTAGACTGCCTTATTTATTATATTATGTTGTTAGTGTCCATGAGTATTCAAAGTTATAAGAGTTTGGTTACTTTTTTCAGCTATTCATTTGTTTTTGAGCGGAAATATTGGGACGGTAAATTGACTAGTCTATGGGCTACCTGACCGAAGAACCGTGTTTCAATTACCAGCAAGGGCAAGACATGTTTCCCTTTCCCAAAATCCGGACCCGGCTGTGGGAACCACAAACCCTCCAATTCAGTGGGTACCTTAAGCTCTTTCCGCGGAAGCCCCCTCTGAAACGCTGAGTTTTGAAGATGGAGGTGGAGAACCTTTCCGAAACCTCAGTAACTATTTACCAGTCCACACCCAGAAGACTTAAATGTTTAGTCCTGACCTACTATCAGGCAGTAGATGCTCAACTGTCAGACGCGGTACTACAAGAAAAGTTTCCGAACTTATGCGAGCAGCCTTACGTAGCGGTTACATCGTAAAATGAGTTTTATTTACCATCTATCCTCTTTCAACCTCCCCTGTGGATCGTGACTGATTTCCTGCAAGTGCTTTCCAACAACATTCACATAGCCTATGCTAGTCTCCTTCTACGTCATCTACTGCGTTCGAGAAGCCCGCCTTAGGCTTCGCATTGGCTGGGGAGGCGCATTCGGGTGAAGTCTGCTCGCAAATACGACGGAACACGCCCGAACACAAGCAAGTATTCGCGTGAAGCGCACGAAATCGCTCTATGTTCAGACACTTTCGTTTTCTTGATGCGGAAATCACAAAGTTGGCTATGCGTTTGTTTGGTTGAATGCCAAACGTTCACTCTAGAAGAGGCCATGAAGACCCAGGGGAGAAGTAAAGGTGTATGACTACTCTTCCTTTGAACTGGGCGCTAGATGTGGGTGGGTTGGTCAAAGCCACGCTGCGGCCGCTTTACCACGGGAGAGGGACCCAGTACACATTGAACATAACCGTTGGGCACGAGGAAATAACACAGATTCTCAACGTCCCCCCCCCCCCCTTCTCCTCCTCCTCCACCACGGACTAGCCGATACTGCCCTTATACCTGCCTTCCACTAGGTTCTCCATTTGCCATTGGCAATCCCCCTTCCTCCCTCCCGCCCTTTCCCCCTTCACCACTCCATCACTCTCTCGCGCGCGTATTGCTGCCGTTGACACAGCAGAGATTGTGTAAATGTCCGTAGCGTGGGACAAACTGCTGTTCACTCTGCCTGACCTGACGTAACCTGCTGACAGTTACGGTGAAGCGACATTTTCTTTGACACAATTGAACTGTACAGCATTTTTCGGTACAAATTTGAATTGAGTCATCCCGATGTGTCAGCAATTAAACAATCGTACAATAAAGCTATGGGGGAAAAGAGAGGCGCATGCAAGATTTTGGTGGGGGAGACCTGAGGGAAGGCGACCACTTGGGAGACCCAGGCGTAGGTGGGAGGATAATATTAAAACGGATATTCAAGAAGTGTGATGGGGGCATGGACTGGATTGAGCTGGCTCAGGATAGGGACAGGTGGCGGGCTCTTGTGAATGTGGTAATGTGAATGCGGGGTTTCATAAAATTCTGGGAATTTCTTGACTAGCTGAGAGACTGTTTGCTTCTGAAGAAGTACTCTACTTCACGGAGTTAGTTAGTTAGTTAGTTAGTTAGTTAGTTATGTCAGTCAGTCAGTCAGTCAGTCAGTCAAGCAGCCAGTCAGTCATACAATAAAGCACACTCAGACACAACACCACCATGTATTTTGTATTACTACATCGCAATGTACATGCATACCTTGTTTGTGAAATTCAAAGCAGAGTCAGATCAGAAAGATACGTAAGTACCTGCTCTGATAGTCAAGCGGCATTGGAAGCATTACAGACCGTGAAAACGACGTCTCCCTTGGTACGACAGTGCCAAAAGGCGTCAGATGACATCTCCACTTAGCCATTCTGTGGGACTCTTTTGGGTCGCCGGACATTCAGGGATACGTGGAAATGAAATTGCCGATAAGCTAGCAAGGGAGGGCTCTGCCCACCACTTTGTGGGACCAGAGCCGGCTGTGGGGGTCTCAAGGCAATGCATAAGGAGTAAAATTCGGTGCTGGATGTATAGACAGCACTTGGTACGATGGCAGGGACTGGTTGGCACTATGAGACAGAGTCAATCTCGGGCCCTAATGCTGCGGCCAGGACCGCGTTAGTGTCCTTTAATAGGGCACAATCCAGGGTTGTTATTGGCCTTCTTACTGGGCATAACACCCTGAGAAGACATCTCCACATAATTGGGCTGGCAGATAGCCCCTTGTGTAGGAAATGTGGGGCTGGAGAGGAAACCTCAGCCCACGTATTCTGTGAGTCTGAAGCCTTGGCAACACTCAGACATATCTATCTGGGACCCTTTTTCTTGGACCCTGAGAATGTGCGAGATCTGAGTCTAAGGGCCATCTGGAACTTCTTTAGGAGGACAGGGCTCTTGTGACTTGGACTTAATGAGGGGGCACAAAGGGCCTGTGAAGGCCTGCGTGCAACGGGACCGTGAGGGCTCTACCCATATTTACTTACTTACTTACATGCATACCTTGCACAATGTATGCATGTACATTGCCTGATGGTGGTTCAGTCGAAAGGAAACACGTTGCAATGCACTAACACTGTTACAGAATACACAGTGATGTTGATTCTAATTCCGCTTAATTATACAGTTTTGTTTAATTTTTCAGTACAGCTATTGAGTTCAGTGTATATAGGGTGTGTCGCTTACGGAGAGCCATAGAATATTTAATCTGTTACTAATCAAGCTATAATAATTTGAATGACGCAACAACCATAAAATGCATGTGAAATATAATTCGAAGATTTCAAATTGGAATCTTGACAAGAGCTCCACTTAAAATTTTCAAAGATGTACTCAGTACTACAACGAAAAACCTAGAATTTTACCTCCAAATGGGCCAGTGTTGTTTATTTTTAATTCTGCAGGCTTTAGAAAAATCTTTAACGTCTGTTTCTTTGTTACGTAAACTCTGAGTTCACATAACCTTAAAATCACATAAAGAATCAATATCAAACTGAAGAACACAAATGTACAAGTGTTCATAATGTAGACATTCAGACTTCTGAGATCTGCACTCTTCTGGGATATTACGCTGCGTTGAGTGGTACTTCTGTACCGACGTTTCGAGACAACCTATCCGTCCCTTCAAGAATTCTTGGACTTCTCGACCGTTGAAGATGGGGCCGATAGGTTGTCCCGAAACGTCGGTACAGAACCATCACTCAGCGCTGCGTAACATCCAAGAAATCGCAGACCTCATGTACATCGCGGTGGAAGCCGGAAATCACGCTTTATTAACCCTTTAAAGACGAAGCGTATCTGTTTTATATAAGGACTCAGTGCGTACCGCGCTGTAAACACTCTCCACTTCGGTTATAAAAACCAATCTGTTAATGTTTTATAAGGCAAAAGTTGCTGTTTGTTCTGAGATCCACACAAAACACATAAACGCAATGTGGGCACCACGTAGAATTTTTTAATTTTAAACCTGGTGGTACGTAAAGTTACCGCTAGGCTTTAGAACGTTAAGGAAAGGAAGTAGGCTAAGCGTAGCTGGAGTTGAGAAGACTACATAAGGAGGAGCTTTATGATCCGTACTCCTCACCAAATATTACTCGGGTGATCAAATCAAGAAGAATGAGATCGGCACGGCATGTGGCACGAATGGAAGGCAGGAGAAGTGATAAATGGTTTTAGTGGGGAAACCTCAGGGAAAGAAACTCTTTGAAGACGTAGGCTTACATGGAAACATAGTATTAAAATAGATCTTAAAGAAGAGGGATGGGGGCATGGAATAAATTGATCTGGCTCGGGATAGGGACAAGTGGTGGGCTCTTGTGGATGTGGTAATGAACTTTCGAGTTCCATAAAATGTGGGTAATTTCTTGACTAGCTGGGGACCTATAAGCTTCTCACGAAGGACTCTCTGCTCCATTGAGTTAGTAATTATGTCGATCGGACAGGTTTACTATGTACAAAAGAAGGGGTGGATCAAATTGCAATGTTACATCTGCATCTTTTGTATACATACGCGATACAAATAATTTAAATATCTAAATATTTGTCGATGGAAACATGTGGCCGGACAAATCTCCGTTGTACAATCGCGGTAAGACGGTATGAAATTTAATATAACGTATAGTCTTGTTTTTCGTAGTTTCAAACAAACTTAATGTCCCACAGTCAGCTTAGATATTTAGGTGGTTGCATCTTCCACACTGTTGTCGTCAATTCTCCACAAAATATCACGTCACAAGTCTGTGATTTTGGTACCCAATTTTGGTTACTGGGACAAGTCTCAAGGGATGAGGATGATTAAGATAAGAATAAACTAACAGACTAACTGACTCCATGGAGCAGAGGCCTTCTTGAGAAGCTAAGAGTTTCTCAGCTAGCAAAGAAATTCCCCGAATTTTATGAAACCCGGAGGTTAATTACCGCATTGACAAGAGCCAGCCATCTGTCCCTATCCTGAGCCAGCTCAATCCAGTCCATGCCCCATCCTACTTCTTGAAGATCCATTTTAATATTATCCTCCCATCTACTCCTGGGTCTCTCAAGTAGTCTCCTTCTCTCAGGTCTCCCCACCAAAATCCTGTATGCACCTCTCTAGAAAACAAACTAACTGATGAAAATAAAGAAGTCCTTATAAAAAGAAGACATTAACCCACAGAAAGAAATCCGAATTGCTAAATTTCCCATATGAATTTGAAAAGAGGCATTCAAATAATACAGATGTACTTTAAAGAAAATAAATTAATGCCATATTGGTTTCTACATTATTTTCAAGAAAATCAAGGTGTATTTAATTCAAATTTCTTACTTCTAATTACTGATTAAAATGTCATCAAATACAGTATATACGAGTATCATTAACTGGTACGTGTACACAACATGTTTTATTCCATTAGTATTTACTCGCATAGGCAACACCTTCTGCCCTAACATTCATATTTGATACATAATTCTACAAATCAGAAGCGAATTTATGTAAGGCACAAAAAGATTTCAAGCTCAAGACATAAATTCAAACAAACAACGTAAAAGATTCAAACCCCACTTTGTGCAAAAGGAAATGCAGGAGCTCTGCGTAGCTGCAAAACTTGTTGCTGCATTTCTTTATTTTTCCGTTCCCGTCGCTGCTAAAACATGTTTTCTGCGATTAAAACAGCATGTTACACAAGTTTCGGTAAAAAGGATGAATGGATCTTCTCTAGCTACTCTGTGTTGCATTTTTACTCTTTCTAGTAGGAGGGAGAAAGAGGAAAACCTACGTAGAAAATGACAACTACTGCCGACACCAGGAAAGTTTATTTCTAATTCTTTAACGCGCGGATGAATATAAGCCTTAAAAACACTAATTCTTTGAAGACTAAAGCGAATCCTAATTATACGCGTGCACAGAGACACACTTCGTGCTTCACAGAGAACACAATGTCTTCAATTATAAAAACCAATCAAAGAACGATGCGTAGGGAAAACTTGCTGCTTACTGTAGGATTCTTATGGACAACGTATACATACCGTATTTGAAAATTACACGGTTTTCGGTGTTAAACCTGGTGGTACATACATTAACCACTAGACTTTAACCCTTTAAAGACGAAGCGTATCTGTTTTATATAAGGACTCAGGGCGTACCGCGCTGTAAACACTCTCCACTTCGGTTATAAAAACCGGTCTCTTAATGTTTTATAAGGCAAAAGTTGCTGTTTGTTCTGAGATCCGTACAAAACACATAAACGTCATGTGGGCACCACGTAGAATTTTTTAATGTTAAACCTGGTGGTACGTAAAGTTACCGCTAGGCTTTAAAAGGTTAAATGTTTAATGAAACATGCTAACCAAATGTACACGCAGACCAGCTGAAAGTCCATTGGAAATTTAACGGACAAATTTTACAATTTCCCTCCCTAACTGAGGTTTCCACATATAAGGTTTCACTGATTATAATAATAACTACAGACAACAGCCACATTGGGCACGGCATACGTACTTCGTAAATTGCTAATGTAAAAGTACAAAGCATTCAAAATGGGAAATAATATTACATGTTCCACAAATTGTAACTATTGAGCTGCTGAAACATTGTGTACCTACAAATATGGATTGTTTCAATGGAACATACACAATACACAAAACGCCTACAGTACACACAAATAATACGTGAAGAGAAAACAATCAGAGTATGAAAAAGGAGAAGGGACGAAATACAGGTATTGATACAAAACAAATATTAATCATCAAATGGATATTACAAAAGAAAGAAATACAAAATGAGATTAAATACAAAATATAGAAGAAAAAGCAAATTGTTTGTCATTAACCTTTTAAAGCCTAGCGGTAACTTTACGTACCACCAGGTTTAACATTAAAAAATTCTACGTGGTGCCCACATTGCGTTTATGTGTTTTGTACGGATCTCAGAACAAACACCAACTTTTGCCTTATAAAACATTAAGAGACTGGTTTTTATAACCGAAGTGCAGAGTGTTTACAGCGCGGTACGCACTGAGTCCTTATACAAAACAGATACGCTTCGTCTTTAAAGGGTTAATACTCTAGGAAAGTACCAATTTAAAAGCACAAAACCTTCAACAATGGAAATAACTTTACACATGCCTCACACTGCAGTCACAGAATAGCTGTAGCACCATATACACTACACACAGAATTTGTTTCAGGTAAATAGTTGTAAGTACGCTGCATAAACGAGATTAATAATAATAATAATAATAATAATAATAATAATAATAATAACCTGAAATTACATTTTTCGGCAAAGAAACAATGCCGTTTCTCTCACTACTATTTTATCCGAGTGAATTTTCCTGTTGTCCTCTAAATGAATTCCAAACGTTTAAAACACTAAACAAGGCGACCTTCAGTTAGTGTAAAAGCAGCCGGCCGTGTGTTTCGTGTGATACGATTGATAGGTGTTTCGTGCGTCACAATAAGCTTACACACTTGTGTCACATTCCGACAAGGCCATGCGATTTCACTAGTTCGAAGTATCACTGTTTACTAAACACAACGTTGAAGACCTACGGCAAGGTGTCCTACCTCACGACAGTTCGCCTTGTTTAGGACGCCAAGGAGAAAATAACACCAGCCTGTCCACACAGCGCCGTACAACGCGGTCGACAGGACACCACGTACTACTGACATGATCCAAATATCAGCTATCAAGACTGTGGTATTTCGTGGTTTTTCTCAGTCACACAGGGAATATATCAGGCTAAAATGACTTAGATTTAGACCATCACCATTCCCGTCCACATACGAGTCGATCATGTGCCAATTACACTCTTTTAGAGGCTATGCAGACCGACTATTGACAGGGTCATTACATGCACTGGTGTTATGTAACTCATTACAGTGATCTAACGCTTTGAAAAATCGTGGTAAGAACTCTAACCACACTGTTAATTAGCCTCCATTGTCTTCCTTCTTTCGTAGTCATTCCGTCTTCTACCTACTGGTTCACAGCAGGTGTCGAGGTTGTTTATTTTTACTTGATCACACTCAAACACACACCACAGTCGGTAGGACTCCTCTGGACGAGGGATCGGCCTGTAACAGAGACCTCTACCTGACTAGACAAACACTGTACAAGAGACAAACATCCATGCCCCCCGGTGGGATTCGAACCCACGATCCCAGGAAGCGCTCGGCCGCAGACCCACGACTTAGACAGCGCGCCCCCATCATACCACAGTTTATGTTGCTTCCCTTCATACAAATCTAGACTCTCTTTAGCTGAGATGTTTATTTCATCTTTAATGCCTTCGCAAGCTCTCTTTACGCCGTCGCTGTTGTTTCAGTTCCCCAAAGCTACAAAACTCCTTAAGATCTAAACCTTTAAAGCCTAGCGGTAACTTTACGTACCACCAGGTTTAACTTTAAAAAATTCTACGTGGTGCTCACATTGCGTTTATGTGTTTTGTATGGATCTCAGAACAAACAGCAACTTTTGCCTTATAAAACATTAAGAGATTGGTTTTTATAACCGAAGTGGAGAATGTTTACAGCGCGGTACGCACTGAGTCCTTATATAAAACAGATACGCTCCGTCTTTGAAGGGTTAATCTGATACTGTTCGCAAATTTACACTCAACCACATAAATAAAGTGTAGTTAATTACCATAAGACTCTTACATTGAGTACGATGCCTATATGATCGCACATGCGCAGAAACCAGTTTTCGACATTCGGCTGAGTGGACGAGTCCATGCATTTCTGCAGGGATGACCGTTCATTTGGCTATTGTTTGCAAAGATGTGCCGAGGTGTGCCACAGTGTGCCAAGGTGTGCACATTAGCGTGTAGCTTATGTACAAGTGCTGCAGATGCTGAGTTCCGCTTTCGCGTGGTAGACTACTGCTACTATTCCCTTGTTTACCCTTTACCCTTTTAAAGCCTAGCGGTAACTTTATGTACAACCAGGTTTAACATTAAAAAATTCTACATGGTGCCCACATTGCGTTTATGTGTTTTGTGTGGATCTCAGAACAAACAGCAACTTTTGCCTTATAAAACATTAAGAGACTGGTTTTTATAATCGAAGTGGAGAGTGTTTACAGCGCGGTACGCACTGAGTCCTTATATAAAACAGACACACTTCGTCTTTAAAGGGTTAAATCCCGTCTGTCGCTTTCTACGTTGCACCACAAAGCAGTCGGTCTGTACCAGATCCCTATAGGAAACCGACTCAATACATCTGCAGAGCGCTACGTATACCAGAACGTGCGTTATAGGCAGAAAAAAGTATTTTCTGTGAGAATACCGTGTACCAAGCTTCACGTTTTATTTAAGAAAAACCTAAAGTTTAAATAGGATGAAAAAGGGGGAAAAAAAAGATAGTATATAAGGGGAATGAAAAGTGAAGTAAGTTTCACGTTCTTTAACCAAAGTATTCTAAAACTGAAAGTGGAAATATAGCAGCGAAACTGCGAATGGAATAACTAAGAACGAGAAAATAAAAAATAACATCTCCTTACGTCAACTAAAAAATACCAACAATACAATATTCTGAGGGAGATATGACGCGAAATTCCTCTTCAATTCATTGTAAATTCTTCTTGCCAGCTTCCTGTTCTAGGTATGACGTAGAAGCGGAAGTAATACTACGGCAAAAACATTAAACGAGAATTACTAGAGTTAAATCAATAGAAACAATATGGGTTGCACAAGCAGCACGCATGATAGATGTAACTAATGTAGAACAAAATTTTCTCTTTAAAGTCTAGAAGAAAAATTCAATTATGATGTAATTAGAGAATGAATAAGAGGTTAGTACAGTCTTCACTAAAATATTTTACAGCGTTTTTCCCTTTTTCTTAACCCAAACCACTGTCACTTCCTGATCTCTCACCGAAATCAACCCACACAGAGGCAACCCCATTCCTCACATCCCTAAGGGATATAAGAATTGAGTAAAATGAGTATACTCAGAAAGACAAAAGGGAATCCCTTTTTTCTTCTTCTTCTTCTTCTAACTCAAAATCGAACGGATCTACAACATACCGGAAAGGAAAAAGCAAGAAGGGAATTTTTTTCTCTCTCTTCGTGGTTCCTTCTTGCAGTACTTTAGCTCTCATCCTACGTGAGGCTGTTTCAAGTAGCAATGAGTGGGGGGGATGAAGAAGAAAGTCACACGAATTGGAAATCACGTAGGGCTATTTGATTTTGTCTTTACCTGCTTTCAAGAAGAAGACAGTAGCTTTAAAAAGTACTGGCGCTGTAATAAAATTTCAATATAAGACCACATATAAATGGCAAGGTATATTTTAGAGAGGACAGAAAGTGTGTGAGGTGAGGTAAAAGTATGTCTTTATGGTTGCCCTTACTGGACTGACTTGCTGCTACAAACAGATCTCTTTAAACAAAACACAAAAAACACTGATAAAATGTCTAAAATAAAGTAGTAACTCTAAAAGCATGTATGGGGGAAAAGAGAGGTGCATACAGGATTTTAGTGGGGAGACCTGAGGGAAGGCAACCACTTGGGAGACCCAGGAGTAGATGGGAGGATAATATTAAAATGGATCTTCAAGACGTGGGATGGGGTGGCATGGACTGGATTGAGCTGGCTCAGAATAGGGACAGGTGGCGGGCTGTTGTGAATGCGGTAATGAACCTCCAGGTTCCATAAAATGCGGGGAATTTATTGACTAGCTGAGAAACTGGTAGAGTCTCAAGAATGCCTCTGCTCCATGGAGTTAGTTAGTTAGATAATTAGTTAGTTAGTTAGTTAGTTAAGTTAGTTAGGCAGGTAGGTAGGTAGTAACAGCATGGGGGTTTGAGATTTTCAATGTAATTATACCATGAAAATGGACGCAGCATTTTCTTTCGAAACGTCGGTAACTAGCCATTAGGCTACACGGTGTTAAAACCCGTAAAGCACAACCCTTACCACGTCGCAGATTTTAATATTTTATACAGAAACGAGGATAGGTCGCTGCAGACAGCTGAAGATTACCGGCTGAACCATCGGAGTTGGGCTTTTGGTAGGAACTCTGCTAGCTGCCTCTTTCAGCGTGAGTCTAAAGCCCTCGCAGTCTCATATACAATGCATACAATGACCTCTTTTTCCGGAATTAAAGCGGCCGGGGCGTGAAGCTCACCGTTAACTACTGCTAGGTCAACAATAAATGAAGATTCACCTCGAATCCCCACTAAGCGTTCACAGCATGCAGCTTAATTAAAACACAGCAATTATTCACCATTACAAGTTTTAATTACCGATCCCAATAGCTGCGCTGTCTAAGGCAAGGGTCTGAGGCCGTTCGCTTACTGGGACTGCGGGTTCGAACCCGCCGGCAGCATGAATGTCTGTCTCTTGTGAGTATTGTGTGTTTTCAGATAGAGGTCTCTGCGTCGGGCTGATCACTCTTCCAGAGGAGAACTACCGAGTGTGTTGTGTCTGAGTGTGATTGTAAAACCTCGACAATAAGGAGGCCCTGGTCCGCTAGGGGCTGTTGTGCCATTGCAAAAAAAAAAGTGTCTTAATTGTCTAAAAGAAAATGCATACATATTTTTCATGAAATAATGTATTTCTAAAGGGTTTTCGTAATAGAATTTTAACCCTTTAAAGACAAAGCATATCTGTTTTATATAAGGACTCAGTGCGTACCGCGCTGTAAACACTCTCCACTTCGGTTATAAAAACCAGTCTCTTAATGTTTTATAAGGCAAAAGTTGCTGTTTGTTCTGAGATCCGTACAAAACACATAAACGCAATGTGGGCACCACGTAGAATTTTTTAATGTTAAACCTGGTGGTATGTAAAGTTACCGCTAGGCTTTAAAAGGTCAATGGAAGATGCCACTTAGAAGAACTAAGATTCGATGGGAAGATAATAGCCTATAACAGGCCAGGAAAAGTGTTTATAGTGTAGGCATTATGACATGTTTGTTGCTGTACAAATCTGATTCTTCAGGTAGTTTATATTTCCCCCTTTCCTTGTGATAACGTTACAATTTAGCGTGATAAAAATTGTGCATCGTCTGTAGCTCTGTTGCTAGGATATAGGAAAATATGAGATATTTACACCGTGGATGCAAACATTCATGCGCAGAACCTGGACGCGAATGCTCCAATGCAAAGGAATGCAGGTAGGTCTGAATAAAAGCATCGTTAAGTCTCTCTGAGATAAACAAAAATCGGAAAATCTCCACACGTTTTCGTAAAACTATTCAGAATCAGCTTTTATGAAGTTCCTCTGAAACGGTTCTTGGATTGTTATATACGTACGGACAGACGGATGGACTGGGTGATTTTAGCAGACGCTCTGCAGGTATGAACACACGTCTATTGAAGTCAAAAACGGGGGGTGGTTGCTTATAGACTGGATTTGTGTACCTGAGAACTGAAACCAGTGTAGGTCTCTTCTGAACGCGATAATTAGTAACGAGTTACGTAACACAACTAACAGTATTACATACTCTACAGGGAATTACACTCCAATAATGCACTTTACTTTAACTCTTGAAACTTTAAGAAGGTATTTGTAAGAAAAGTGGGATGGTAATTATATTCCCCTTATTTATGTATGCCCATAAATGTGATTAGTGCAGCCACTAGCACTACACGTAACATATCCACATTGCCTCCCTTATAAGCAGAGTCCAAGAAATATGGCGCGTTTCCTTGAATGGCGTATAAATCTAACAAGTTCAGTCTGTACATAATCATGTGCAAGTTATCCTGAATTCAATGCATGCTTTTGCTCATTGTGAAAATGTTAACTTTATACTCATTCCTTCAAAGCCCAGTGGTTACTGTATGTACCACTATGATTAACATTAAAAAATTCTACGTTTCGCCCACGCGATGTGTTTATGTGTTTTGTATGGATCTCATCATTAACTGACTGGTTTTTGTAACCGAGACGGAGTGTGTTTACTGCGCGGTACGGACTGGCTCTTTAAATGCCACGTTCTGCCCACACAGTGTATTTATGCGTTTTGTGTGGATCTCAGAACAAACAGCGATTATTTCCCTTTACAGCATTAACTGATTGGTTTTTATAACCGAGACGGAGTGTGTTTACTGCGCGGTACGGACTGGGTCTTCAAATGCCACGTTCTGCCCACACAGTGTGTTTATGTGTTTTGTATGGATCTCAGCATTAACCGACTGGTTTTTATAACCGAGACGAATTGTGTTTGCTGCGCGGTACGGATTGGGTCTTTAAATATTATTCAGGTTAATTTTAAAGTGTTAAGGCCGTGCCATGGCTTTCGATACTAGGCTGGACCATGTGGGATTTGTGGTGAACAAAGTGAAACTGGGACAGAATTTCTAAGAGCATTTCCCTTTTCCCCTGTCAGTATCATTCCACAACGCTCCATACTGATCTGCATCTACATGTTCCTCTTACCAGAAGGACGAACGGGCGAAACCTGAAAACCTTCCAAGAAGTAATGCTCTTTCGGAAACCTGGGAGAATTGGGCAGAAAAATACTTTTGATTTGTCGAAGTGTTAAAGGTACAAGACTGATTGAAACAACTTACATAAAACTTTGTCCGAGAACACTCTTTATATATTCCATAATGTACTTAGTTTGACGCACTGCTCGTCTTTACTCTGTATAAAATGAAATAAAAACCACCTCAGACACTTATTAAATTAGAAAGGCCCCACCTCTCTGGACCAAATTCGCGCCTGTTGATTCCAGCTGTGTTGGAGGTATGCAAGTTCTCGTGCGTAAATTTTATTTTCCTATTTTTTTTAGAAGAAGTTCCACAAGAATGAAATCCCTTAAATTTTTAGAAGTATGTAAGGTTTCTCACCCAAAGAAAACACAAACAAATAAATACTGGAGAACAAAGACTGTTAACGAAAAGTGTTTCCTCAGAATGCACTCTGTTAATGTTAACCCTATGAAACCTGAGATTCAAGAGCAAGGCATTCATAAATCAGATTACTACAGTACAGAAAACACAGTGCTTTTATATTACAAATACAGTCCTCTTAATTTTGTTTACATAAATAAGAAATGAGTATTCGGAGAATCTTATTAGCAACACAAATACACTCCGTAGGCAAAATACGATATTTGGAGTTAGCACTTGCGGCACAAACAATAAGAACTGTTTTCAGAATGTTAAATGGCATACGAAGATTACAATAGTCAAACATACAATGAAAAAATTCAGCTTTGTAATGTAAATAAAATATTAATATTAAATCTACAAAAACTATTTGAAATTAACACTTCAAAGGCTAACACTAATCTGAACTACATTTAAATATTCAATTCTTACCGCGCAGTAAACACACACCATCTCGGTTACAAACACAAGTCTCTTGATATAGTATAGAGAAATAATCGCTCTTTGTTCTGAGATCCACACAAAACACATAAACACACTGTGTGGGCAGCACGTGACATTTAAAGACCCAGTTCGTACCGCGCAGTAAACACACTCCGTCTCGGTTATAAAAACCAGTCAGTTAATGCTGTATAGGGAAATAATCGCTGTTTGTTCTGAGATCCACACAAAACACATAAATACACTGTGTGGGCAGAACGTGACATTTAAAGGCTCAGTTCGTACTGCGCAGTAAACACACTCCGTCTCGGTTATAAAAACCATTCAGTTAATGTTGTATAGGGAAATAATCGCTGTTTGTTCTGAGATCCACACAAAACATATAAATACACTGTGTGGGCAGAACGCGGCATTTAAAGACCCAGTCCGTACCGCGCAGTAAACACACTCCGTCTCGGTTGTAAAAACCAGTCAGTTAATGCTGTATAGGGAAATAATCGCTGTTTGTTCTGATATCCACACAAAACACATAAATATACTGTGTGGGCAGAACGTGGCATTTAAAGACCCAGTGCGTACCGCGCAGTAAACACTCCGTCTCGGTTATAAAAACCAATCTCTTAATGTTTTATAAGGTAAAAGTTGCTGTTTGTTCTCAGATCCGTACAAAACACATAAATACACCGTGTGGACACCACGAAGAATTATATTTAAAAATCCAGGCCGTACCGACCAGTAAACACACTCCGTCTCGGTTATAAAAACCAGTCAGTTAATGCTGTATAGGGAAATAATCGCTGTTTGTTCTGAGATCCACACAAAACACATAAATACACTGTGTGGGCAGAATGTGACATTTAAAGACCCAGTCCGTACCGCGCAGTAAACACACTCCGTCTCGGTTATAAAAACCCGTCAGTTAATGCTTTTATAGAGAAGTAATCGCTGTTTGTTCTGAGATCCACACAAAACACATAAATACACTGTGTGGGCAGAACGTCGAATTTTTTAAAAGTTAAACTTGGCGGTACACAAAGTAACAACTGGGTTTGAAAGGAAAAAACGTCTTTTTTTGTAAGGGCTTCTTACAGAGTGAAACATGAGAAGCTATGACCAAAACAAGACTTCATGTAAGTTATAATATTACTAAAAAGTTCGTACTTAAATCCGAAGCAGTGCAGCTGACATCACAACGTAATTCTGTGTAGGAGCAGACATTCCTGTACTTTCTCATGCAAAATGTCCTTTATTTGTGTTCCAGTTTAACCAAAATTCGAAGGCGTCAATCAATTTCACTGAAGCTCTGCATAACAGAACACTCAATTCTTCGGAGATATTTAGATTTTCAACTAGTAAATAGATACCGACGTGTTTCGAAGTATCACAGTTTCGTCGGAAACATCCGTAAACACCAATCAAGACAGCGTCAACCCCCACAACTATCGGAACTCATGAAACAGAACTATCAGACACTGAAATCACGTGCCAAACACGAAATTTCATAACGCTGTGTTCATTCTAAAAGGTTTTTACGATGGTGTATAATATTGTGTCGTGACGGGTTTATGGACTTTATCCATCGTCCGAAGAGTAAAATATCAAAAATATTAAAAAATCAAAATCACAACGTTTCGGAAGCTGGCTCTGCTTCCGTCCTCAGGTGAATGGAGGCGGAGAAGAGCAGAACACCTACTCTGTTGGGGCCCTTACACACAGCTAGCCAGCTAGGTCCAGTGATGAAAGCTAGAGGTGTTTCTCTGTTTTCCCCCTCCATTCACCTGAGGACGGAAGCAGAGCCAGCTTCCGAAACGTTGTGATTTTAATTTTTTAATATTTTTAATATTTTACTCTTCGGACGATGGATAAAGTCCATAAACCCATCACCACACTACTGTATTCATTCCCTTGCTTTGTTGCATGAGACACATAGAACCTAAGAGAGCATTTCTCTTGTACTGAAATCTCCAGAATAACCAACGACGATAAATAAATAAAAAAAAATATATTGCCTTAATAAGACCCGAATTAAAGACTTAAATGATACCGCGTAGTAATTAAACTCAGTAGCAGTATAATTTCCAACGTCGACAGAAATAATTACCGCTTTACCCACATATTCAAATACTTTGCATACTCTATGTTATAAGTTTGAATTCACCTGACAGGGGAGAAGGTGGGAGACACTGTATCTGTTGCGTGCTGTTGTGCAGGCCCTGGCTTTATTAGCTGAGATGAAAGGACCTACGAAAAAGGAATGCTTTCTGCTGAGATACAGGAGATGGGGCAAGGCAAGAGGATAACCTATCGTGTTTTCGAGTCTATCCTAACTCCGGGAATTTTACCACCATCTCTACAGAAGTTGACTTTTAGGAAAATAAAAAGAAACCGTCTTTGGTGTCTTGTGATAATGTTTTAAATTATCTACTGACAAATGTTGGTGTCTGCGAAACGGGAAACAACTGGGTAAAATCATATGTGAGGTGGGGCAAACCGTTATTTGTGGATTTCTTCTATTGTGACTCCAGGCTTCTGCCGCAATGCTGATAAGATCTGCGATCTTCTGGTGTATAACGCAACGTCGAGTGGTCATCCTTTACCGACGTTTCGGGGCAACGTATAGGTCCCATCTTCAAGCGTCAAGAAGTACACAAAGAGTAGCTACACTTCTTGGACTTCTTGACCCTTGAAGATGGGGCCAATATGTTGTCCCGAAACGTCGGTAAACGATGACCACTCGACGATGCTTTATACCCCAGAAGAGCGGAGATCTCAACGTTTTCTACTATTAATAATATTTTAAGGCAAAATGGTTAATAATGTATAAGCTTCACTGCTTTAAAATAAACAAATATTTATATCGGTAATTCGTTTATTTATGTGGTTCGTATCGGCCTTAATCAGTTAGTCATTTTAACGAATATACTACGAAATTTATTTTCGTTAGGAATTTAATTTTTACATAAGAGTTACATGAACCTTAAATGTCAAAAGGTCAAAATTATTAGGTAAAGAACTAAGTAATGAAAGGATCATGTAGAATGCACTAAACAAAGAAGATCCATACATTTTGAAACAAAAAACGAAATTTTCTTTTCAACTTTGCTACACTGTAAGCTGTTAGGAAAGTCCAATTAAACTAGGAAGGAATTAAATTAGATGGGGCAAAACAGTTTCTGGTCAAACGTAATGATCTGACCAGGCGAAAACACACGTACTGTACATACAAATATAGAATTTTGGTGGCTTCTTATGAGGTTTGTCTAGAACAGTGGTTCTTAAATTTTACTGCACATCGCACACCTTTACGTCTTATACACATTCCTGAGCCTCTATCAAAATAGCTAATATAAACCACTTGCTAATCTTAAAGATACGTCATAAGCAGACAATAAGACGTAAAGAATTAAAAATTTATTTCAATTTCAAAGTAAATTCAGAAAAAAAATTTGGCATGTCTTGCATACCCAGAAAGGACATATCGTACCCCAGACCACAGATTAATTAACCACTGGACTGGGAGTATCCACTAACAGGACTAAGTATAAGTTCATGTCTCCTTAACCTTCTCCATAACTCCATGTAGCAGAGGCCTTCTTGAGAAGCTAACAGTTTCTCAGTTAGTCAAGAAAGTCCCCGCACTTTATGGAACCGGAGGTTCATTACCACATTCACAAGAGCCCGCCACCTGTCCCTATCTTGAGCCACCTCAATCCAGTCCATGCCTCATCCCACTTCTTGAAGATCAATTTTAATATTATCCTCCCATTTACGTCTGGGTCTCCCAAGTGGTCGCCTTCCCTCATCAGGTCTCCCCACCAAGATCCTGTATGCACCTCTCTTTTCCCCCATACGTGCTATATGCACCGCCCATTTTATTCTTCTCGATTTGATTACCCGAATAATACTTGGTGATGAGTACAAGTCATTAAGTTACTCGTTATGTAGTCTTCTCCAATCCCCTGTCGCCTCGTCCCTCTTAGGCCCAAATATCCTCCTCAGTACCCTATTCTCGAACACTCTCAGTCTTTGTTGTCGTTAACATTCTACAAGGAAAAATCAAAACATAATGGCAGCTAAAAAGTTCTCTTAAAATGTGGCAAAGTGTATGTGGGAACGACTCTAACAAATTAACGTCACCTTCATGAAGAAAATAAGGGCAGACTGATTCTGGGAACGCCTGCTTGTAACGGTCCAGAACAGTTTGTCTTCCAGTCTGCTATCGAAAAATATAAAGATTAACCCTTTGAAGACGAATCGTACCTGTTTTATGTGAGGATTCAGTGCGTACCGCGATGTAAACACTCTCCACTTCAGTTATAAAAACCAGTCTCTTAATGTTTTATAAGGCAAAAGTTGCTGCTTGTTCTGAGATCCGTACAAAACACATAAACGCAATGTGGGCACCACGTAGAAATTTTTAATGTTAAACCGGGTAATGCGTAAAGTTACCGCTAGGCTTTAAAATGTTAAAATATACAGAAATCATGTTTCGATTTCCCGCAGGGGCAATAAGTGCTTCTCTTCTCCAAGATGTCCATTCCTTCTCTCAGGTCTCCTCGTCAAGGGGCACTGTGGGCCCTTACCGCAGGAAAAAAGCTGGAGATTCAAGCTTATAGCCTAAATCCATCCATTGTTGAGTTTAGTATGTGGAGCCATACCTCTGTTCCTCCCGCCCCCCCCCCCCCCCACCGTCATATGATTTCATGGTACGTACAGGGACAACATCACTTTTACCTCAGTCTCTCCAGCCAGGTACCCGGATATTAAATTAAATTACGTCAAAATCACTTACAAATCCTTCTCTATTATTGACCAGTCACTTTACAATTCGACATTATATAGACTGACAGCGTCGTTAAAGAAAAACACTTGATAAAAAAGGCAGCAGTTTCTTCTGAAACGTCTGTGAATATTAAAAAGATTACATAATGTCACATCTTCGATGCGCCTTCCAAGTTCCTACCATTGAAACCTGAACAAGTCAAACCTTACTTGGGCAAATGTGTGAAAACGTTTAGCAAAACTGCGATAAGGCATAGCGAATTGCGCGTATTTCAAATACAGTCTAACATCAACCAAGAAATGCACTAGGTTATTGACACATATATACACACATATATATATATAATGTATCTGAGACACCTACATGTGTCTCAGCAAACGAGTCGTCATCTTCGAGGGTTCTGTAGCAGAGAACCGCAAGAACCTTTCACATCCAACTACACAGTATGGTTGCACATTAAAAAACTTTTTGCAGGACATACACATGTCACGGTCATGATCCGCAGGCGTATAAATGTACAAGATTTTAATTTAAAAGCGATAAAACACTACGTCCCTGGCGCAAGCAGTAATTATAAATAAATAGTCAGTACTATCCCAGTCATTTAGGCCTAGTGAAACAATAATGCCCATTTTGTCATGTACCGCTTTTGCTGTAAGTCCTCGCCGCCACTTTGTCATGTATCGCTTTTGTGATAAGCCCAGGCCGCCACTTTGTCATGTATCGCTTTTGTTATAAGCCCAGGCCGCCACTTTGTCATGCATCGCTTTTGCTGTAAGTCCTCGCCGCCACTTTGTCATGTATCGCTTTTGTTATAAGCCCAGGCCGCCACTTTGTCATGCATCGCTTTTGCTGTAAGTCCTGGCCGCCACTTTGTCATGTATCGCTTTTGTTATAAGCCCAGGCCGCCACTTTGTCATGCATCGCTTTTGCTGTAAGTCCTGGCCGCCACTTTGTCATGTATCGCTTTTGTTATAAGCCCAGGCCGCCACTTTGTCATGCATCGCTTTTGCTGTAAGTCCTGGCCGCCACTTTGTCATGTATCGCTTTTGTTATAAGCCCAGGCCGCCACTTTGTCATGCATCGCTTTTGCTGTAAGTCCTGGCCGCCACTTTGTCATGTATCGCTTTTGTTATAAGCCCAGGCCGCCACTTTGTCATGCATCGCTTTTGCTGTAAGTCCTGGCCGCCACTTTGTCATGTATCGCTTTTGTTATAAGCCCAGGCCGCCACTTTGTCATGCATCGCTTTTGCTGTAAGTCCTCGCCGCCACTTTGTCATGTATCGCTTTTGTTATAACCCCAGGCCGCCATTTTGTAATGTACCGCTTTTGCTGTAAGTCCTGGACGCCACTTTGACATGTATCGCTTTTGATATAAGTCCAGACCGCCACTTTGACATGTATCGCTTTTGCTATAAGTCGAGGCCTGCGGCCCCTCGGAAGCTAATATTATTAATTGGCCAGGGCACACAACCTTGACAACCTTCACTTATGTAACATTTAATTCGTAGAGAAGATGTCGTACGCTGTAATTGTGCACGTCACTGGTAGTTAAAAAATCCATAACAATTATTGTGTGCGTTGTCATAGGGCCTGTTACATAACTGAGACACTGGAAAGACTATCTGATTGCAGTAGATGCTTCCTGCACTCCGGCAGTAGCAGCGCTAGCTAGTGGCAGTTACACAGAGCTTCTGCACAACCAGCATCTCCACGACGCTGCAGACACCAATAAGCGATTCTTACGACGTAAGTACGTAACATGTAATGTTCATATTACACCCTGTTACGCAGTGGTACTATATATATACCACCTGTTTTAGCATTTTCACGCCCTGAAATTTGACCACACAGTGTATTTCCCCATCTTGCATGATTCACAGTACATGGGTAATGTCTTGAAAGGCATTAACCGACTTGCCGTTGTAAGTTAAGATAGTGTCTTTTCTCTGAGGTGGGGAGTAAGTTATTGAATGCGACTTCCACCAGTTTCAGCCCTTTGTCGCATTAACAACTAGTATACATACGGCCAGGTTTAACACCAAAAAGCTGTCCATTTTTTAGCAAAGTGTACATGTGTTTTATATAATTCTCAGGATGAACCATCATTATTCCCCTGCACCGCATAAACCGTTTGGTCTCCATAATGGGAGAAACCTGTATTCACTGTGCGGTACGAAGTGGACATATATATATATATATATATATATATAAAATACAGACTAATTTCAGTCTTCAAACGGTTTCAGAGCGCGAAATACCGAGTGTGATGTTGAAAAAAAAACTATACATTAATATATTTAAATGAATGAATGAATGAATTAATTAATTCTTACAGTTTTTGAAATAATTAAAAGTGTAGGGATCATGATACGTAAGAAAAAGTGCACGTTAAAATTCATATGACGTCATCTGGAAAACAAGACTTGGAGGGGTGTTTTAAAAGTCGCAATTATGGTTGCCAGATTTACGGACTGGCGATTCAGTGATACGGTTTATCATTATCAGCACTGGATATAAGCCATACTGACCTATCCCCTGTTCATGAATGTTGGTCCCTCCATCATATCCTTGGTCTACCTATATTTCTTCTGCCAGTCCATGTATATTAAGACACTAAGATATTCGCTCTTCTGACGTGTCATGCAGCATAGTTACCGTAGTTTCAGAACAACTTATTGGTCCCATCTTCAAACGTCGTGCAGTCCAAGAGGAATGCTGAAAACACTCAGTTGCGCCGTTATATAGGGAAGAGTGTCGGCGGTGATTGGCTGTCAGAGAATGTGACGCTAGCCAATAGGGTTAGTGTAGCGTGGTGGACTTGGAAGGCAAGAAGGGAGAAGGACGAAGTATAGTTGCTTAGGAGGTACTCTGAGGGAAAGCGGCACCGGACACCAAATTGGGAGAGTGTGCGTCCATTCTGCTTGCTAAACTACATAGATTCAAAGGCTAACTAACTAACTAACTCCATGGAGCAGAGGCCTTCTTGAGAAGCTAACAGTTTCTCAGCTAGTCAAGAAATTCCCCGCATTTTATGGAACCCGAAGGTTCATTACCGCATTCACAAGAGCCCGCCACCTGTCCCTATCCTGAGCCAGATCAATCCAGTTCATGTCCTCCCATCCCACTTCCCGAATATCCATCTTAATATTATCCTCCCATCTACGCCTGGGTCTCCCAAGTGGTCGCCTTCCCTCGGGTCTCCCCACCAAAATCCGGTATGCACCTCTCTCCTCCCCCATACGTGCCACATGCCCCGCCCATCTCAGTCTTCTCGATTTGATTACCCGAATAATATTTGGTGATGAGTACAGTCATTAAGTTCCTCGTTATGTAGTCTTCTCCACTCCCCTGTCGCCTCGTCCCTCTTAGGCCCAAATATCCTCCTCAGCACCCTATTCTCGAACACCCTCAGTCTTTGTTCCTCCCTCAGTGTGAGAGACCAAGTTTCGCATCCATACAGAACAACAGGTAAAATTATAGTTCTGTATACCCTAATCTTTGTGTTTTTGGATAGCAACCTGGAAGACAAAAATTCTGCACCGAATGATAGATTCAAAGGCTGCCTACTGTAAAAATCTAGTGGTAATGCATATTATAAGTTTCTCATTGTGTTATTCCTACTTCCTCTTTCATGGGTCTAAACGTCCTTTGAGTGCCATTTTCTCAAATAACATCAACACAACTCGTACGTGTAATTATGGGCTGCAAACACTGTGTATTAGTAAATTTTGACACTTTTTAGAGGAATACGGATGGAAACAGGCCCGCTTCCCTCTGAAACGTCGGTACCAACCAACAACAGTACCATCTGAAAAAACGACGGTCCTGAAAACAGTAAATTACACTAAAATCAGAGACATGAGAAGAATAAAATAATAAAAATACACTATTCTGGCATGTAACGCCGTGTAGCTTCGAAGAGTCAGAACGCAGAAAGTTACGCCAAAACGTCGGCACCACAGGACACGGCGTCACATACCAAGAGGGGACATCATTCTGATAATTTATATCAGAATGATGTCCTATCATTTGCACAACGAAAATTTTCATGATTTGCACTTCTCACCAAACACTATATGGGCGATAAACAAGAAGCTGTGATATGGTTCAGGCCCACCTGTCACCGCAGAGGCCCGGGTTCGATCCCGAGTCAGTACATGTGGGATTTGTGGTGGACAGCGTGGTACTGAAATAGGTTTTCCCCCGAGTATTTCGGTTTTCCCCTATCATTTTCATTCAACCCATGCTCCATTACACGGAAAAACGAAAACATTAATCATTTTCTTCACAGGGTTGCACAATAAGCCTCAAGGCTGCGGTGCGTCCGTAGCGTCTGCTGGAGGGATCTTTACCACAAAAAAAAAATTACGAAGAATTAGATTGGCAGGGCATGTGTCACACAGGGTTTCGGTGGGGAAACCTGAAGGAAAGCGACCACTTGGAAGACTTAGGCGCAGACGGGAGAACCGTATCAAAATTAAGATTGCAGAAACGGGCTGGGTGGACGTGGGTTGGATTCATATAGCTCAGGATACTGACAAGTTGCGGGCTTTTGTGAGTGCGGTAATTAACTTTCTGCTTCGATAAAGTGCGGGGAATTTCTCGACTGGGTGAGAAATTATTAGGTTTTCAAGAGGGACTCCGCTCCATGGGGGGTAGTTATGAGTACCTATTTCTCACGTTGTCAAATTACGTGCGTATTATTCTTCTGGTGGAAGTGACGTTATTTTATGTCGAAATATGATTACTGTTCTCTTCTGGCAACTAGAGACTTAGACGGTATATAAGGAATGCGGGCAGGATGGAGTGGGCATTCGCCTGACGAGGGTGTATGATTCAGCAATACTACCTGTGAAAAAAGCATTTATCAGTTGCATTAAAGTGACTGCGCCGGCTCGTAATGTTCTAGCGGCCGATGTATTTGGAACTGATATTTTTCACTGACATCTCGTGCCATAAAATAGGTACTGGCCTCATACCCTGCGTCTCTCCCTTCCCCCTTCTTTCACCACTTCTTCAACAGCAAATTCCAAGGTACGGGGACTTGACTCTATAAGCAAATTCCTTTACCATTTTTTTACACATATTTAACCCTTTAAAGACGAAGCGTATCTGTTTTATATAAGGACTCAGTGCGTACCGCGCTGTAAACACTCTCTACTTCGGTTATAAAAACCAGTCTCTTAATGTTTTATAAGGCAAAAGTTGCTGTTTGTTCTGAGATCCGTACAAAACGCATAAACGCAATGTGGGCACCACGTAGACTTCTTTAATTTTAAACCTGGTGGTAAGTAAAGTTACCGTTAGGCTCTAAAAGGTTAAACTAAGTGCATGAACGTAACGAGGAATTGTTTTACTGGCTAACAACGAAATTTTGTTTCATCAGTCGTTGCCTCCCCCCCCCTCGCCCCAACATGGTTCTTCCCCCTCCTAGCAAGGAAGTCATGAATGGTGTCAGAATAGCGCTTGGGCTGGATGAGGCAGGGATGAGACAGGCGGTCCAGTTGATGAAGGAGTGGCTGAATCAGCAACCACACCTGCCACAAGAATTCGGTAAGTGGCGGACCCTTTAATGGTTCACTTCCCTCCTATTTACCGTAGACCCTCGAATTAACGGATTAACAGAGGGAGTGGATGGTCCGATAATGCCGATTGTCCGGTACTTCCGAATTACGTGTATATACATATATATAGCCTAAAAAGTAATACAGTACTGTATATACAACACTAATGCATACACATAATACTGTGCACAAATATAATTAACCTTGCAGGGAAAGTTAATTGGAAATTACTAAATTTCACATAAAAATAATAAATCCACGATCCAGGGTGTGAAAAGAGCAGTAAACTACCACCACCACGCGGGTGTCTGTAAAACTGAGCACGTGCCCGTGTCCGTCACGTAGCTGCCGCTTCGTTAATTTAACAGTCAAGACCGCAAATTTCACATATTCCCACTGCGGACAAAAATTTCAGAACCAACAAATTTCGTCCGTTATTTCCAAAATCCGTACATAAGAAGTCTGTTAATTCGAGGGTCTACAGTAAATGTTCCCTTTAATTCTTACAATATAAAGCCATCGCCCCCTC